>CAKNYM010048428.1:0-41514 GCA_932195095.1 Andricus curvator | reverse complement strand
AATATTAAAATAGTTATATTAATTGAACTGCAATATTATAATTTTTATTGGGAGAGTTTAAAAATGCATTTAGGAATCTTTGAAAATAAGGCATATATAAACATATATATCAAATTTGCTCCTGGTTGAAATATTAAAATAGTTATAATAATTGAACTGCAATATTATGATTTAAATCCTTAAAAATCCGAAAAGCACTGAAATTAATATTGAGAAGAAGAAAATTTCCAATAACGTCGAAACAGAAGTTAAAAGTTCGGAATAACGAGTGATTTAGAAAGATTTTTTAGGCATAATCTCGGATAAGTTAAAGAAACCTCTGAAATACCGTAATTTCCCTGATTTATCGCGCGAAAATTCTTTGAAAGTCAGGATTTTCAAGAAAGAAAAGATTTGGAACTTCTTTCAAACCATTAAAATCAATTGGAAATTCCTTCGCATACCTAATTCTTTAAAATTCGATAAAGAGCCATATATAAACATATATATCAAATTTGCTCCTGGTTGAAATATTAAAATAGTTATAATAATTGAACTGCAATATTATGATTTAAATCCTTAAAAATCCCAAAAGCACTGAAATTAATATTGAGAAGAAGAAAATTTCCAATAACGTCGCAAATAGAAGTTAAAAGTTCGGAGTGATTTAGAAAGATTTTTTAGGCATAATCTCGGATAAGTTAAAGAAACCTCTGAAATACCGTTATTTCCCTGATTTATCGCGCGAAAATTCTTTGAAAGTCAGGATTTTCAAGAAAGAAAAGATTTGGAATTTCTTTCAAACCATTAAAATCAATTGGAAATTCCTTCGCATACCTAATTCTTTCAAATTCGATAAAGAGCCATATATAAACATATATGTCAAATTTTCTCCTGCTTGAAATATTGGAATACTTATAACAATTGAACTGAAATATCACAAGTTTAAGGGAAACTTAAAATGCATTTAGGAATCATTGAAAACAGCGCGTCAAGTGAAACATCATCAGTTTAATTTTTGAGTTTTTAACCGCTTTGAAGTATCTTTAGAGTTTACCCCCCCCCCCCATTAACCTTACATGAGGCACGATAGTCTAAAATTTTTATCAAGAAATTTCATCATTATTTGAAGCTTTGAGCTTTAAAAATTTTGTTTCAGTAAAATTAATACAAATTGATCTAAGAAAAAAAAAGAACTTATCTTTAAAAATATTCTCCAGGCTCTCTTCTATTTCCTGTCCAATTACAGGTTACACTTGAGGTTATACTTTGTGGAAAATTTTTAAATTTTATATTTGATATTTGGTTTCTTCCCTTATTCTCGAAAAACACGACTGGTTTCCTGAGACAGTTGAGACGAACTGAACCCTTCTTTTTTTTTTAGGACAAAAGATGACCAGATGTCTTGCATTAGTTTCCAATAACGTCGCAATAGAAGTTGAAAGTTCGGAAATTGAGTGATTTAGAAGGATTTTTTTGGTATGAGATGAATAACAGCAAGGAGTCTTTGGACCCACTAAACATTATTTTTAGTTAGGCATTGATTTCTGACCTGCTTGATTAAATTTGAAAATTTTCAAATAAATTGTATGACCGAAAAGATAGACAAAAGAGAGGTTCAACTTTGTTGATAAATAACAAATTTTTGTTCAGTCAGAGCGAAACATCCGCACTCATTTGTTATACCTGGAGGCTGACGGTCATTCATAAACAACAAAATTAAAATCCTTCAAGTATTGTACTTTCGGTCGATTTTTATCCAAAAAAGGTGTTTTACATAGAAACATTTTTTAATTGTTTTGTTCAAACTGTCAGGGGTTGGGTTTGGGTGTTGTTCAAAATTATTATAGGGTCGCGAACATAACCTGGAGTTTTGTTATAGTGATTTGTGTGAAAATTTTGAATTTTAAAATGTTATTTGTTCTTTTACATAGAAAGATATCAGCATTGTTTCGTTAAAAGATGGATTTTTTTGTGGGGAAGGGGGGTGTCCGAATGTTATTTTGATGCTAAGAACATAACCATGAGTTGACCAAAGGTGAGTTGTGTAACAATTTTTAATTATAAAATTTTATGGATTTTACATGTAGACATTTTGGAATTGTTTTCTTAAAAATGCTAGTGTTGGATTTCGGGGTTTGTTGAATATTATTATAGGGTTTCGAAACAGAAATTGGACTTTTTGAAGGGAACTTGTCTTGCTAGTCTCAATTGAAAAATGTCATGGCTGTTTTACATGGAGGCACATTGTGTGATTTTCATTTCAAAAAATTTGTTTTGTCTTACATGGAAAAGCCAGCAATTGTGTCGTGCAAAGTGCTAGAGGTAGTTTTTGCTCTATTTTTGCTCTATTGCTCTATTTTCAATTTAATTAAACATGTTCAGTCAAAAATAACAAAATTCGATATTTCGAAGCAATGCCTTGGTCCGTCTTTTAATATTAAAAACTATATTTAAATTTGAACAGATTGAAACACCGATTATAATATTTTTTCTAGAATGGTCCGTCTTCATAATAATATTATAAGCATGCAACGATTTTTAAAAAGGTATAAATTACTCAAGATTTATCAGGAGTAAAACTAATCAGTTTAAAATCATAACTATTTTGACTTAAAGTGATTATCTGACAGAAACTTTCACACGGTGAACTTTATTGAATATATGCTTACGTGCACAGTTGGGAGGGCACCATATGAATGTGCACGTGGACTTGTAAGATGAAAATTTTATTCCATTGGTTAAGACGGAAAATTATTATTCGCATAAAGCTGGAAAAAATTTTTTCTAAAATTATAGATATATTATATCATTATATTCACCATTAGAATTGAAAATCACAGCCAAGCATAAGACCAGAGTACGGAAAATCCTCATCTTTTCTGATCAGAGGAAAAACAAATTATTGTATTAATAAAGAATTGATCAACAATGTAGCTCATGAATAATAAAGTGCTTCGTTAGCTTTAATAATCGATGCTATAGTCTTTATCTTTTATATTAAAGGCCTGAAGCTTATCCTTCTAAAATATTTACATTTGATAAGCGACAGTCTCAACAATTCTGCAAAATATGTTAAAAGAATGGGAAAGATGGATTTCATCCTTTCATATGTTTGACTTAATGTTTTAGAAATTACTGGAAGAAGGAAAAGTTATCCTGAAACAAAAAAATCGCCCTCTATTGTCTGATAAGTGGTTTTTCTGAATTTTAAGATGTTTAGTGTTAAGAGCCTGCAATGTAGAATTGTTATTATCAGTAATATAAGAATTATGATTATCTAAATCTAAGGGACTAATCACTTGACACTTAAACATATACTGTTATAGGTATGCTGCAAATCCAAGTAAATTTAAATTCAATTTAATCAAGTTTTTTCTCAATATAGACACCACGTTTCAAGATTTAAAAGATTTGGACGGTCTAAACATAGTGTAAACACGTAGTATTGTTGTAATTGATTATAATCATAAAAATAAGTAGTTTTCATCAAATTTTAAAAGAACATGGCATTTATAGAATCTTAACATTGATTAAATCTTCGTCAGTCCTCTGAGAACGTGGAAGAAACTATGGACCAATAAAAAAAAAAATAAATCAAATTTGTACTTCATTTTGCAACATTTGAATAAGCAGTCTCTGTATGAGTTACGGAAAGTAATTTAAACACATTAGACATTCAATATAATAGATTTCAAGATAATAATAAATATAATGAATTCATATATACTATAAATATTTCTATATCAAAGTTATTTTGTGTCCTTAATATTTGTTACTTTTTTAATTGATCTCCATCATTCGTTCATACATATCAGGATAGTTGGAAAGGGCCAGAAAACATAATTATCTTAATTACTTTAACACATGTTGAAAAAAAACGCTTTTAAAAATGAAGGACAATAAAAAAACAACATAAATTCAATCATTCTTCAATAATAATAATTGTTGTTTATTCAATAAAGTAAGAAAGAGAATAAATTGTTTTTCTTCTCTAAAAAATAGGTGTTACAAAAATCTTGAAGAATTTTTGGTCATTTTCAGCAATGTCGATTGGGTATTTTGAAAAACTCGAAGGAAGGAATGTGTCTGAACTCACACACATAACTAAGAATTCAATTTCAGTTGAAAGGCTCAGAAGAATTTCACATTGACGTGCATAATAAAACTTAAAAAAAATTAAGATTCAATTGTAAAATTTTATTTAACCAAAGCTAGACGTATTCAGCGGTATTAAAATCTATATTTGACATGAGCAAAAGTAATTTCATTGTCAGATGTCAATAAATAATGGTAGTATGAGAACAGTTCAAAAATTAACATTTTTTAATATTCTCATTGGATTATATAAAATGATATAATTTTTTTTCAAACCAAAATTTACCCCATAGGTTAAGTGATGCTTGTTTAATTCAAAACTGAACCTTGTTTTCACTTTTGGATCCTGTGATATGAGAAGCTTCACTTTAAAATTGACAAATCGTTATTCGAGAATGCTGAGTTAAAATGTTAAAGTACTTGGTTAATTTAATTTCCATTACAAGAAATTTTATGGCCAAATTCATTTCCAGTCTGAAAGGCTGTGCATGCTTAAGACACAGAATCATTTTCGCAAAAATATTTTGCTCCGTTTATCCAAAATTTATCGAAGTTTTTTTGAAAATCTTGTATTATCTAAACCAATATAAATATTTGGCATCCAAACTCAATTTACAAATATGTTAAGTATATCCTATAAAAGTTTATCTGATACCATTTTTTCAAAGCCAGATGAGATATGGAATAATTTAATCAGATAAACTTATTCTATTTAAAAGCTTCCACAAGTCTGAAGTGCTACTTTTAAATGGGTTTAACTATGTTAGCAATCGAATAATTTATTTTCAAACTTCAAAGCAGTATTTTTGTAGAAAATATCTTTCCCGAGAAAATAAACCATCATTTATTAAAATTAAACCATTTTTCAGAAATTTATGAAAAGTGATCTGAATTTTGGTACAATAACTACCTTAAGGCTTGCAAACAGCATTGAAAAATTATTTAAGTTGAAACTGTACGATTAAAGTGGAAGATTTTTTCAGCAAAAGATTTGCAATTACGCATTGTAAAGTGAATGTTTCCATAATTGGAAAAGTTGAGAAATTAACTGAATATTTGAAAAATGTTTAAACTGTGCTTATATAAAATTACATTATATGATGCGACATGACATTTATGATATTCAAAGTGATTGGATAGATTTTGCTTTGAACAATTTCTAAAATTCTCGTCAACAAGAAATTCACTGTCATTTCCAACTTTCTCCCGATCTCAAAAGTTTTTTGTCATTTACCGAATTTTCCGGCCCAGCGGCTACCCAGAAAAGGGAATTGACAATTACCAAATTACATTTGTCACTGTTTTGACCTTCAATTTTAAGAGGTCTGTGCTTGAACGTGGGGTAAGCATGAAGACTCACATTTTTTTTACAGTGTCAAGAATTATGGTTTATACACGAAATACTTTAAAATACTTTGAGATTGGTTTTTTATGGGATAATGGACATTCTGCGATTTCTTCTCTCGTCAATTCTGTAACAGCGCCGGTTTCTATGTTTATTTTCACCCGTCTTGGCCCCCAAGAAGTAGTTTTATATATTCCACGAAAAATCGAATGTCTACTTGGTTCTTTATCCAATATTGCACATACGTCACCATTCGATGTTGATAATACAATTGTTTCACTGGTTGGCATGGGTAAAGCGGCATTTTTACTGGTTCTCAATTTAATTTGTTTATTCGGAGGAAAAGTGTATCGTCGAAGTTCGAATATCCGATTCTCATTATTTTGGGGTATAAGTCGAAGAAATTCATGTTCTTCAAAGCTGTATCCAAGTATGCGACGGAAAGTTTGGCTGAGGGGAGGAGACCTGGACCTGACGTGAAGTGGTGACCTGGACCTGGCGCGAAGTGGTGACCTTGACCTGTGACGGAGAGGTGGTTCGGCATGTGGAGGAGACCCGATAGAAGAATGCGACATGGCAAGAGAAGTCGTGTCTGGAGCATGCCTGCCAGGAGAAGAAGAAGAAAGTCCACAACGAGGAGCACTAGGATTAGGGTCACCATCAGGCAAACATTCAGACTGAAAACTTAATTCTGCAACCAGAAATAGAGGATTCAATTATTATTTAGGTACACTATCATATTTTGGTAGATCATGAGTTGTAATTGTGGTTGCAATTGGGAATCTAGATACTATAACTGCCCATTAATTCTTCTCGCTGACCGTCTTTCGCCCCTGTAATCTTTTCAACAAATTTTGAATTTTAATTTTAAAAGTATACATTCTTATAAAAAATGTTATTGTGTTTTTTTTTCTTCGGACAAATAAGTTGTGGCCATTTTTTTTCTCTTTTTTCACTTCAACTCATGGAAATTTGGAACAAAAAAAACGTTCAGTGTGAAGGCTGATCACAATTTTTCCAATTCCGTAAAAACAATTGTCTATTCATTACAGCAATTTTATTCGTGAGAATTTGTTTATAAACATAGTCTAAGTAAATGAAACATTCTTTAAAACTAACAAATATAACAACAAGAAGTCGTTAAAAAGATATTTTAGGTTTAGTCTTATATACAGTCATTTTCTGATGAAAATTGTTTTCATAATTAACAGTTTTTGTCACTATAAAAAATACGATAGCAAGATGTCTCTTTTATGAAATTTCTAGTTCATTTCACAACAAAAATTAGGTATGTTCATGAGAAAATGTTCAAAATGTTCATTTATTTGTAAAAATTGTTTCCATAATTTACAAATTTTGTCTGTATGAAATAAATGACAGCAAGGATTCTTTGGACCCACTGAACATTATTTTTAGTTAGGTATTGATTTATGATCTGTTTAATTAAATTTGAAAATTTTTTAAGAAATGGTATGACTGAAAAGTTAGACCAAAAAAAGGTTCAACTTTGTCGATAAATAACAAATTTTTGTTCATTCGGTGTGATGTATTCGCACTCAGTTGTTATAACTGGAAGGTTGACGGTCATTTATAAACAAAAAAATAAAATTCTCCAAGAATTGTACTTTCGGTCGATTTTTATACAAAAAAGTGTTCCACATAAAGACATTTTGTAATTGTTTTCTTAAAACTGTTAGGGGTTGGATTTGGGTGTTGTTGAAAATTATTATAGGGTGGCGAACATAACCTCGAGTTTCGTAAAACTGATTTGTGTGAAAATTAAAAATTTTAAAATTTTATAGTTCATATACAAAGAAACATATTAAAATTGTTTCGTTAGGAGTTTCACGATTGGATTTTTTTTGGAAGGGGGGTGTCTGAATGTTATTTTGATGCTAGGAAACTAATCATGAGTTTTCTAAAGGCGTTTTCTAAGTTTCCTGAATTGTGTAACAATTTTCAGTAAAAAAATGGTATGGATTTTACATGCATAAAATTTTGGAATTGTTTTGTTAAAAGTGCTAGGGGTGGATTTAGGCGCTTGTTAAATATTATTATAGTGTTTTGGAACATAAATTGCTGTTTTTTATGGTAACTTGTGTTGCTAATCTCAATTTAAAAATTGTATGGCTCTTCTACATGGAGAAACTTTGTAATTATTTATCTAAAAGTTCTAGGGGTGATTTTTCTGCATTCTCGAATACCACTATGGGACTCCAAACTTAACCTGTAATTTCCTCAAGGCTATGTGTGTGACGATTTCCATTTCAGAAAATGTATGGTTGTTTTACATGCAAGAACTATAAATTGTCACGTTAAAAGTACGAGGGGTAGTTTTTGGGGGGTGTTGGTGTCATATAATTACCGGGTTTATTTTTGAAGGGATACGTTATTAACTAAAATAATAATCAAGAAAAATTATTAATTAATAGTGAACTGTAAGTACTGTGCGAACTCTATTGAATATACGCTTACGTGCACAGTTGGGAGGGTACCATATGTTTATGTACGTGGACTTGTAAGTTGAAAATTGTATCTGAAATATTATTTGCGTAAAGCTTGAAAAACATTTTCCTCAAATTATAGATATATTATATTATTATATTCACCAAAAGAATTGAAAATCACAGCCAAGGATAAGACCAGAGTACGGACAATCCTCATCTTTTCTGATCAGAGGAAAAAGAAATTATTGTATTATTAAAAAATAGATCAACGCTGTAACTAATGGATATTCCAGTGTTTCGTTAGCTCAAATAGTCTATGCTATAGTCGTTATCTCTTATATTAAACGCGTCAAGCTTGTCCTTCTGAGATATTTACATTTGATAAGAGACAGTCTCAACAATTCTTCAAAATATGTTAGAAGAATTGGAAAGATGGATTTCATATGTTTGATCTAATGTTTCAGGAATTACTGGGAGAAACAGAAGTTATCCTGAAACAAACACATTGTCCTCTAATGTGTAATAATTTGTTTCTCTGGAACTTAAGATGTTATTATTATCTAAATCTGAGGGGCTAATTGCTTGACATTTTAGCATACACATTGCAAGATTTAAAAGATTTCATAGGTTTTCAATAGATTATATGAAATTGCAAACAATTTTAAAGATTTTTAAAATTAGAATTTCAGTACATGTTACAGAATTTTAAGAGATTGCATAGGATTTCAGAAATTACATTCGATTACAAATATTAAATTTTGAGACTAGGACAAAGGACGATATTTTTCACCACTTGCGCATGTTACAATTAGTGTGAGTTCAGAACAACCTCATTAATTCGCTGAAGCTTTATCCTTTCTTGAACATTTTGTAAGATTTTTCTACATTTAAGAAACAAATATTAGAGAAACGTCAGCTTTCACAAACTTTATCATAATTTTTTTTTTCAGCGCATAAAAGTACTATGACTTGTCGCGATTTGGACTCGAATGCTCACTTCTTACATTAACTAAACTTCCAAAAATCTCGGTTTCATAATTAAATCATCCTGCGGTAAAAAAAGCCATAGTGATTCGTATTTGGGCCCCTGACCAGGATTAGATAAAACCGTGCTGACGTAATATTTCATAAATTTTTTAATTCACTCATATTTATAGTCACAAAATCATCTGAGTGTCTCGATGTAAATTTTATCGTCATTAAGTATAATGATTAGTGTCTATCAAATTTGAAAAATACATGACATTTCCAGAATCCTAAAATTGATTAAATCTTCGTCAGTCCTCTGAGAACGCGGAAGAAACTGTGGATGGAACCTGATAATTTTGTTGAAAAAAATATTCTCATGAAATTTGTAAGGTTGATGGAGCAAAAACCTCTTTCAAAGTTATCGTTATGGAAAACATATTTCTGTGAATTACATCAAAATAAAAATGAAAAATAACGAAAGATTCTACATATGTTTTCAGTGTCGTAAATAATATAATTTTTTGGGATCTTCAGCGTTTTTTAAGTTATGAATAAAATTTAGATTATAGAAATCCAAAACATGAGACCAAATAAGCCGTAGTGTTTATCAGGACAATAGAACTGTAATTCGGTTTTTGGTGCGTATAATTTCCTTCTTGGTTAAAATGATTTTCTCTTTATTTGGCAGACAAATTAATTAATAAAGTTAAAACAAATATCTGTATGTTATCTACATTAACTTATTATTAAATCTTTGTAGTTATCTCTTATTCTATATTTTGGTTTGTTTTTCACTATAAATAAAATGAAGTCATTTTCAAAATTAACAAACTACATCACTTATAAAAGAATGTTAATAATGTTTTAACCACATGAAAAATGTTGGCTTATACCATTTTATTTTCGAAATCAACCAAAGTATCTTCCTTTTCTACACTAAATGCACTTAATGTTTTCTATGATTTCTTTTGTTTCAGCATCCATTAAAAATTTGTTCACAAATAAAAATGATCCTTTTGCGTTAATTTTCTGCTTTCTATATAAGCTGTTTTAACCCTCGTTCCAAATTAAATCGGTAACCTTTCAAAATAATTATGGGATTGAATTGTGCTTTGGCAATGTGGATTGGGTAATTTGAAAAACTCGAAGAAAGGAATGTTTTTAAATTCGCATATATGAATAAGAATTCATGTGGAAATGGTCACCATGGGACAAAACACAAGTACCAAGGTACTTTTTGAAGAGGAGAAAGAATTTTGTTTCTTTTTAAAAATGAAAATTCACCATTTTTTTGAATAACCAGATGAGATATGGAAAAATTTAATAAGCAAACTTATTTCTTTTAAAAACTTCTAAAAGAAAATTCTTTGGCACTTTTTTCTCTCTTTTGCAATATTATTGAAATTCAGATCCAAAAGCAGGGTGCTCTATTTTTTATTTAAAAAAATCAGTAATGAATTTTTTTATTCAAAACTTTTTTCCATGATACAATCAGATAATTTAGAAAAATTCTGTGTTGGTAATTAATAAAAAGCGAAAAACTCTTGATAATGTTATCATAATTAAAATATAATGCATAGATATTCAAATTATTATTTCTGAAGTTTTCGATCCGAATCAAATTTCGGCAATGTGTAGTCCTATTGGATGGCAAATATCGAGACAAATATTTACTTTAGCGATTTCTAACTCATTTGATATAAATAAAAAAAGTTGTCTTCTGCAGGCTGAAATTCCGAAAAAAGAAATTTAATTTTAAGCTTCATTGAAGGTCTAATATTTATTTTTCAAGAAATGATTATGATAGCAAATTAACGTACACGATGAATTTCGTATTTTTACATTAGAGAAAATTTCCATTCCATGAATAAACATTTTTTATGATTACTCAGCAATCACGTAATCTTTATTTGTGTCATTCACAAGATTTTTGAATTAAAAAAATCATTTATTATTTGTTATCTTTTCAGTTGTTCATTTAGGAAAATTTGAAAAATAGGTATTGATTCGTATAATCGTATATAACACAAAAATCAAGAGTTTTTCAAATTTTCAAATCATTTATTGTTTTAAATTTTGAAGCGTGAAAAAAATTTCAGTTCTTTATTCATTCTTTTTTTTTTTGATAGGGCAAAATTCTTCAATTATCGAAAAAATTGTAGTCCTCCATTTCTTAGGGTTGGAAACGGTAAAGTTGTAGAGAATATTTGCCCCGAAAAAACAAGCCATCGCTTAATGAAATTCTACCATTTTTTTCCAAATTGGTAAGAACTATTTTTGGTAGTGATCTTATTTTTGGCGCAACAACCACCTTAAATGCCGTTGAGCTGCAAAATAAAATTTTGTAAACTTTTGTTAATTAAAAAGCTCAGATTTCTTTAAAAAAATATATTAATACGCTACGCTATCATTTTCAATGCTCTAAATTTAAAAAAGAATGAATAAATTTGCAAATTTCCAAATTTATATTATTTAAAGCAAATTTGAGTTAAAAAAGTTGAAATTTGAACAATTCAAATCTCGTTTAAATTGTACACTTTTAAAATTAAAAGTTAAATTATTAACATTTAAAGTCCTTTTGTACTAATAATTGTTTAGTTTTTATTTAGACTTAATATTTTAAAACTTTTACTTACAAATTAAATTTTTTTTTAAATTAACCAATGTTAATGTAGCCTGTTCCACTATTGAGCAGATTCAGAATCATCTTATACAATCAATTACTGTTCAATTTTTAGTTCTCAAACTAAATTTGAATGTTAAAAATCATCCACCAATTTATATTGACAGTTGATCAACTTGAAATGCTTGAAGTGATGGTAAAAAAAATTCGGTTGCAGAAAAATATGTAAAAATTAATGTTTCTTGTAAGTTTGAAATTTTTTATTCGACATAATGTTATTTATTTGATTTCATTCTTTTTATTCATTTTTATTCCAGAAATCATAAAAAACTTTTTTTTCAGAGGTCTGAACTTTGGCACGACAACTACCTTAAGTCTCCCCAACGGCATTTTAAAATTCTGTAAGTTGAAACAGTACGATTAAAATAGAAAATTTGGGAAGCAAATTATTTCAAATAATGCAGTGTAAACTGAATGATTTTGTCATTGAAAAAGTTAACAAGTGAACTCAGTCACACACGATACTTTTTTTAACATCCCCTATAATGTAGGCAGTTTTTATACCTGTGGGTTGGTTCCGCAATTTACTTTTTCGAAGCTGCAGAGTAAAGAGGAAAAAAGCTAATCTGCCAGCGGAGGCGCTTAACCTGTTTAACCTATTGTGACAATTATGGTGGCACTGAAACACGAAATTACACGAAATACGAAGTAGGCTTAGCAGTTCCAACAAAAACTATGGAGATGGCGCCACTGTATCGCTATACTATCCTCTTTACAGACATCGACCTTCAAAGAAACATAGTCTGTCCCTCACACGATTTTCGCACACTAACATGAATACAACTCATATTCTTTCGATGAAGTCATTTTTCTACTCCCTCGGGAGTAGACACTACTTTTTACTCACACCGCTCGGAAAACGAGATCGTAGGTCCACTTCACAGGCATGAAAAAGGGCCGAAATCATGGGGTATTACAAAAAATTGCATAATATCTTGCAAAACAAAATTTCGGATACACGTTTGAAGCAATGGAAATTAAAAATTACAAAATTACATTTCATACTCACTCACTGTCTTGAACTTCAATTTTAAAAGGTCTGTGCTTAAACGTAAGGTAAGCATAAGGACTGAGCGCAATGCACGAGACCTTACAGGCGCGCACACGTTTTCTTTTTCCCTTTCATTAACAGTGTAAAGCATTGTCGTTTACATACGTAATACTCTAAAACTCCTTAGGATTGATTTTTTGGTGCCTACTGTACATTCCGCTATTTCTTTTGTGGTCATTTCTTCAATCGCGCCGCTGCCCATGTTTATTTTCGCCCGTTTTGCCGCCCAAAAAGACGATGTATATATTCCACGAAAACTCGTTTGTCTGTTCACGAATTTCTCCAATATTGCACAAATATCACCATTGGACGTTGATAATACAATTTGTTCGTCAGTTGGCATGGGCAATAAGGCAAAATTTTTGGTTGCTACTCGAATAGGTTTATTGGGAGGAAAAGCGTATCTTCGAAGTTCAAATATCCGGTTCCGATTCTGTTTCGGAATAAGTCGAATAAATTCAAGTTCTTCAAATCTATATCCAAGTACGCGAGGAAAAGTTTGCCTGAGAGAAGGAGATCTGGACCTGGCACGAAGAGATGGTTCGGCAGGTGGTGGAGACCTGCCAGAATAATGAGGTAAGGCAAGAGATAGAGTCGTGTCTGGAGAATGTCTGCCAGGGGACGAAGAAGAAGGTCCAAAACGAGGAGCGCTAGGATTAGGGTCACCATCAGGCAAACAGTTGGACTGTGAACTCAATTCTGCAACAAAAAATGGAGGATTACATTTTTATTCAAGTGCAGAATCATAAAATTGGTGCATCATGAGTTGTAAATGTGGTTGCAATTAAGAATCTGGATACTATAATCGCCTATTAATTCTTCTCGCTGAACGTCTTTGACCCCTGGAATCTTTTCCAAGAAATTTTGTATTTGGTCTTTTTTTACTTTAACTAGTGGAGATTTTGATCAACAAAAAACGTTCAGTGTGCAAGTTGTTCACTCTGCGATTCCGTAAAAACAATTGAGCCTATTCATGGAAAAACGGCAAACACAGACATTCGTCCATGAAAAAAAGTTTAAGTTAATAAAACCTAATCTAATTAAGACATTTTCAAACTATCTATTTCTCTAGAAAATTGTTTAAACAATTAGAAAGAAGCAGCTACTTGTAATGAATTATAATCTCAAATAATTTTTTTCCATATTCAATGCAAAGACAATGCAAATTTCAAGAACTAATCATTACAAACCACAAAAGAAATGAATCCTGTTCATTAATTTGTATAGATCACCATAAAAAAATGTTTTCTCACTCACAACAAAAAACTACAGTAAAATATCTAAGGGCGGGAACTCTGAACGCGCCTAGTCTAAATACTGGCGGATTCAGCGAACTCATTGCGATAGCAAACAAATACCATACTGACTTAATAGCACTTCAAGAAACCTGTTGGTTGGGCGATTACGCGTCAATTTCTAAGGATGTTACATGGGTTACATGGGTGATTTCACTATGGGGAAGCTAAGGGGCGCACACTGGTGACCAGTTTTCTCATTAATAAACGAATTTCGCAAGCGGTTATCGACATTCGATTCATTAACGATCGGTTATCATACACTGTACTAAAGGGTAATTTCAGCAAACAGGTGTTAATCAACGTGCACTGCCCCACCGAGGACAAAGACGAAGACACTAAGGATCTTTTTTACGAAACAATCGAACAGGTTATGGACAAGTTCTTAACGTATGACGCCAAAATAGTATTGGGAGATTTCAACGCGAAAATTGGAAAAGAACCGATGTACAGGCCTACAATAGGGTCGGGAAGTTTGCATGACGTCAGTAATGATAATGGGACTAGAGTAATAAACTTTGCAGCTTCAAAGAACCTCGTTCTCAAAAGCACATTTGTCAAGCATAAAAATATACATAAGACCACCTGGACATCACCAGATGGTATCACTCACAATCAGATAGATCACGTTCTAATTGACACAAGACATCATACAAACATTCTCGATATAAGATCGTACAGGGGAGCGGATTAAAATTCAGACCACTTTCTCGTGATGGTAAAACTAAGATCTAGGCTAGCGTTAAGTAAGAAAACAAGCCGCACCGAGCCAACAGTTCGTTTTAATATAGATAAGTTTAAAACACCAACAGAAATATTAAATTATCAAGTTGAGATTTCTAATAGTTTCGACGTTCTCCAAGAACAGAGAGACGATAACGATAATTACGTGGAGGACTCGGAAACCCTGTGGAGCAATATGAAAAAGGCGATAAAGACAGCCGCGAAACTTACTATAGGTTTAAAGAAAGTAACCAAAAGCAAACCATGGTTTGACGAAGAGTGTAAACTTTGATTTGAAAAACGTCAGAAGGCCAAACTAATTAGTTTACAAAATAAGTGCGATCAAACACATAAGAAGTATCTCGAGATTAGTAAAAGTACAAATAGGCTTTATAGATCCAAGAAAAGGGAGTGGGAAAAGAATAAAATACTAGCAATAGAAACGCATAATAAACAAAATAACCCGCGTGAGATGTACAGGGGAATCAATTTTATAAGGAAAGGCTTCGAAAGTAGAAGGGAAGTGATGAGGGATGAAAATGGCAATCTAGTAGCCGATGCGACAGACAGACTGAATTTATGGAAAAACTATTTCTGTAAGGTATTAAATGTACGCGAAGCCCCCGTTGGAGGTAATCTCGGTGAAATCCACACTGCCGATCTACTAATTGATGATCCTACTGATTTAGAAATAGAAATGGCCATAAGGACGTTGAAAAATAATAAAGCCGCTTGCATCGACGACCTACCGTCAGAACTGATGAAAAATGGAGGCCCCTGCCTCACAAGGCAAATTTGTAAATTAATACGCGCAGTTTGGAAAACAGAACGCATGCCGGAGGAATGGAATACCTCTATTATTATTCCCATCTTTAAAAAAGGCGATAAAATGAACTGTAACAATTACCGGGGAATTTCATTTGTGCCTTCGTGCTATAAGATTCTGTCCAATGTAATCTTAAGTAGACTAACTCCTTTTGCCGAGGAAGTCATTGAGGATTACCAGTGTGGATTCCGCCGAAACCGATCTACAAGCGATCAAATGTCCACAATTAGACAATTGTTAGAAAAGAAATGGGAATTTAATGAAGTAGTACATCAGCTATTTATCGATTTCAAAAAAGCTTACGACTCTATTATATGCGCACGAATGTACTGGATCTTAGTGTTCTTGGGTGTTCCAAGAAAATTAGTTAGACTTATCGAAATTTGCTTAAGCGGCAGTAGGGGTAGAATACGTGTAAACGGAAGTTTATCTGAAGAGTTTTCGATCCGCGATGGCCTGAAACAAGGCGATGCACTTTCGTGCGCCCTTTTCAACTTAGTTTTAGAATACGTGGTCAGACAAGTACAAGCGAATCCGACCGGTGCTATCCTCAATGGGATAATACAAATTCTTGAGTATGCGGATGATCTCGACTTACTAGGGGATGATAAAGAAACCGTAGCTAAAAATGCAGAAATTTTGATCACAAAAGCCAAAGATATTGGTTTGGAAGTTAGCGAATCGAAGACAAAATATATGATCGTCGCCAGGTCCGAACAAAGTAATGTAGGCGGGGATCTAATGGCCGGAAATATGAAATTCGAAAGGATTGACGAGTTTAAATACCTCGGGTCTATTATAACTAGCGAAAATAACATTAAAACGGAAATCAACGCGCGGCTGCACGCTGGAAATGGGTGCTATTAGGCAGCAAACACGCTACTAAAATCGCGATTGCTATCTAGAAACATCAAAGTAAGAATTTACAAAACGATAATAATGCCGGTCGTCATGTACGGGTGTGAAACGTGGGCGCTGACGAAGGGAGTGGAGAATAGGTTTAGAGTTTTAGAAAATAAAGTACTTAGAAAAATCTATGGTCCAAAGAGGGATGAAGAGACTGGTGAATGGAGAAAACTGCATAATGATGAGCTGCATGCTCTCTGTGGGTCAGCAAATATTAATAGAGTTATGAAAGCGCCTAAGTTAAGATGGGCGGGGCATGTAGCAAGAATGGGCAATGAAAGAACAGTGGCGCAAGTTTTAAGAGGGAGACCGACTGGTAAGAGACCCCTAGGCAGACCGAGAAACAGATGGGAGAAAAATGTAAGGGATGATCTAAAAGAACTAGGACATGTTTACTTAAACTGGATGGAGGATGCACAGGATAGAGATCCGTGGCGGTTTCGGGTAGATGAGGCAATGACCTTTCGAGTTCGAATTGCTAATCGATAATAATAATAATAATTATCATAGGGTTTCGGAACATAAATTGAAGCTTTTTGCTGGAAACTTAACCTGAAATTTTCTGAAGGCTACTTATGTGATGATTTCAGTTTCAAAAAATGTATGGTTGTTTCATATGGTGCTTCTTTAAAATTGTATAAGTATTGTAAAAAGTATAAGATATCTGCTCACAATCAGGAAATTTAATCCTAATGACATCCAGAGACAGTATACATCATTAGATTTCTTTTTAAATAGATCGCAACACCGATTAGAATATCTGTTCTGGAATTATCCGTATCCATAATAATATTAGAAGCATTTCAAGATTATTAAATAGGTATAAATTACTTTGAATCTACCAGAAGTAAAACTAATAATCAGTTTAGAATCATAATTATTTCGAATTAAAGTGATTGTCTGAAAGGAGCGTAACATGGTAGATTTTTTGTACTTAGACATTTTTTTCGAAAACCACTAACGGTTTCTTTCTGATGAATTTTGAGGGACTTATACGTTATTAACTAAAAACGCTTATTGTTAATCAATAATGAACTATAAGTTCTGTGTGAACTCATATGAATATACGTATACGTACACAGTTGTGAGGATACCATATGTATGTGAACGTGGATTTGTAAGATGAAAATCTTATCTCATTAATTCAGACGCAAAAGTAATTATTTGCGTAAAGCTTGCAAAAAATTTGCCTTAAATTATAGATATATTATATTATTATATTCACCAATAGAATTGAGGATAACGGCCCATGATAAGACCAGAATAGAGACAATCCTCATCTTTGCTAATCAGAGGAAAGATTGAATAATTTTTTAATGAAGAAGGTAATTAACAATGTACCTAATGAGTATTCTAGTGATATATTATCTTATATATCCTATGCTATAGCCGTTATCTCTTAGCTTGAAAATGCGAAGAATGTCTTTCTGAGATATTTACATTTGATAAGAGTCAGTTGCAAGGAAAAGTATTTGCCTTCATATTTTTCAAAGCTGATGCAACGATTTATGTATTCGTTCATGTTTTAAGGAAAAGTATTTTATACAAAGCTGTTTTTAATATTAGAAAACTTATTTCATAATTATCATATTGCAGAATACATATTCCAATTTATAGAAATTTTACAATTCATTTCTCTAGATTCAAAAAATGTCAGCTTAATCAAAAATTCGAATTTATACATCGCGCACAGTTTTTGTCATTTTTTATTAGTCATTCATATTTGAAGTAATCTAAAATTATTGGAAAAAATGCCTAATATCTATTATATAATGAAATAACAAACACTTTTCCATAAGAAAATATGTGTTAGATATGTCAAATATGTGTTTAAGTTCACCAAAATTCGATTTTTTTAAGTCATTACCAATTAATTAATCAATATTCAAACAAAATTTAGTGGCTGAATAGATACAATCGTTAGTGTTAAAAAAATGTAATTTGAAAAATTGAAATATAATTCAACAAATATATATTCTATCTCGATAAGTTTAAGAATTTTATAATTGTATTTACTCTGTTAAAATGAATTTAAAAAAAATCTTGATCAGAACTGAACGTATTGCTTAATTGAAACGGAAAAATTTCTATTGAAATGAAGCTTCCAGTTATGGGAAAATATTGTGTGAATGTGAATGTGGTCCGAAATGGTCTTTGCAAATATATGTATATTAGGGTGATTTTTTTAGCTTTTTTTTTAAATTCAACTTGGCACCCAACAAATTGTTGCTTTTCCTAAGAAAATGACCTCTGATTTGTTTCAGAATTAAAAAAAAAACAAAAAAAAACTGTATAATATTTTAAATACATTTTAATGCAAAGGAAAAATGGTTTTCAAGCAAAAATAAAAATTTTAAATCCTAATAATGTAGAATTGAAATGCATCATTAAATTCATTCAAATCAGATGGTATATACATTTAAAATATTATACATTCTTTCATGTAAAGTTTTCTTTTGATATGAACTTGCTGTCTTTAACTAATTTATTTCAGCGAATATTATTTGATCAATGTCTGATTTTTCTACTTTAAAGCAGTAGAGAATATGTGTTTTATCGATGAAAAGATGCCAGTAGAAAAAAATAGTTCTGGTAAGACATTGTTTTCTGTATTGCTCCTTTAGCTTTTTCTTCTTTTTTGTTTCTGATAACATTATATTTAATTCATTTACAATTTAAAAAAATAGATTACAAGTGAAAGTTGAAAGGCAGTAAAAATGTAATGATAAATATGGATTTAAAATTTTGTTACAAAACTGATTGTTACAATCACAAAAGCAAATTAGTGACAGCAAAAATAAATTCTAAAGAAGCTTATTGTAAAGCATTTTTGAAATATTTAAAGAAATTAAAAACAGTGATTTTATTTTACAAGTAAAGAATATAAATATAGACTTCACCCTATTTCCCCTATTCTGCTCTTTGTCCCTTTCTTAAAGAATTCTTTTTCCTCTGTTTTCAAGAAACTTTCTCTTTTTCTCGTCTCTTCGCTTAAATGCCAACTGAATTCTTAAAGACCAATAAGGAAATCCAAATTATTTTCGTTAAAAGTTAATTCTTTTTAATTGAAAAGTCTACAGTTTTAGCAGAAAATTAATTGCTTTTATTTGAAAATTAAACTAATATATTTTCAATTCGGAATTCATCTTTTTAAGTTGAAATATAACTATTTTGTTGAAAACTCGTTATTTTTTGGTTGAAAATTTACTTTTTCTATTGAAAATTTAACTATTGCATTATTGGCCTAAAAATAACAGTTTTTAGTTGAAAATTCGTCAATTCAGATTAAAATTGATTTATTTTGTTGTCAATTTGTTTTTTTCTGATAGAAAATTAATCTTTTTGTTTAACAACTCAACTGCTTGGTCGAAGATTGAACTAGTTCGTTAAAAAATAATGTTTCCTATCTATTTTGTTAGAAATAGATTTTTTCTTTAATCAAACTTTTTCCCCTCTATTCAGCAACGAATAATCTAAAAACTGAATTCTGACTTAATAATTAAATTGAAAATTAGAATTTTTAGAACATTTTCTGTCGCCTGAAATTAGGTAAAATGTGGGTTGATTCATTTTGCTGTGACACTCTTAAAATAGTAAATAGGATTTTTTTTATTTGAGGGAATAAATAAATTGCCAAAGCTAGAAAATTCAAGATCAATATTTATTATTATAAAAATAAGATTCTCATCCATGAGAGTTTTATTATTATTTAATTGCATATTCAATCTTTTTTTAAGGTGTATTGGCTTTCAAAAATTTATGACATTTAATTTAAAAAAATTGTTAATTTCGTATTTCGTATAAAATAAAAATCTTGTAGGCAATTAAAAATTACAAATATTTAAATTGCATGATTCAATTGTTTCTTCACTAATTTGTGTGATAATAGGATTTATTATTTCATCAATTTTGTTTGCAGAATTTTTATGGATGCTCCTAAGCAATATATTCGTATTCGTTGAAGCCGAAGAAACTTTAACACAAGGGCTTTTTAAATTGAAAAGTAAAAGTGCTGAATTGCGAAATTTTTATTCAAGAAGAAATATATTTTTTCAAATTGTTTTTTACAATTACAGCCATTGAAGAAATTACTTTTGAAATAAATTATAATACATTATATATTAAATATAATACATTACATTAATTCAATTAATTTGAAATTGGAAACGGTAAAGTTGTGGAGAATATCTTCCCCGGAAAAATGAGCCATGACTTATTGAAATTCCACCATTTTTAAAAAATTGGCAATAATTGATAGAGAGAAAAGATTCATTTGCGAAAAACATTTTTAGCATAAGTAATTTTTGGAATTAAAAAAATTTTTCATTTAAAAATAATGTTTTTTATTTGAAATTACATCAACAGTAATATTATTTTTATTCTTAAAATCATAGAAAAACTATTTTTGGCTGAAAAAGTTTTGGTTCAAAAATATGAAGCTACTCTACGATATCATTTCCAATGCTCTAAATTAAAATATCATTCAATAAATTAGCCACTTTTTTAAATTGTATCATTTAAAGCAAATTTGAGTCCTTTCAAATTAATAACACAGGCCCACAAAATTTGGACCCAAAGACCGGACTATGTGACCCCAAGGATTTTGGTGTCCTAAAAAGGAATCCGTTGTCTAAATTTTTCTTATACGTCAGATTTTTCAGATATCCTAATCTAAAAGTCCGAAAATGACTATTTTTCGGCATATTTGAACTGAAATGCTTAGTATATGAAAGGTAAAAAAAGTACTAAACGATGGCGTTAGCAGTTTTTAGAGAAAAAATTGCTGATCGTGTTATATTGCCTGAAATATGGCTCAAAATAGCCATTTTTGCACATTTAGAATAGGATATCTAAAAAATTTGACGTATAGGAAAAATTTGTATAACGGATTCGGTTGTAGGATACCATAATCCTTCGGAGTCACATAGTCCGGTCTTTGGGTACATAAAATATGTAATTTTTGTCGGCCTTTGTAATTTTATTGTCCAGTTATGACTTAGACTTGAAAACTCAAAACCTTCATTTACAAATTTAAAAGTTTTTAAATGAAAAAATTAAGTAAACAAAATTTCAATTGCAAGAAAATGTGTAAAAATGGCTGTTTTTTGAAAAGTTAAAATTGTTCATTAAAAATAATGTACTTTTTCAAAATTATTTTTTGTTTTCAAAACAACATCATCAGTGATTATTTCATAATTAGAAAAGTTAACATATGAACTGAAAATTTAAAAAAGGTTTAAATTGTCACTGATTTGACCTTCACTTTTAAAAGGTTTTTGTTTAAACGCGGGGTAAGCATAAGGACTTACACACGTAATACTCTAAAACTCTTTGAGATTGGGTTTTTCTGGGATACTGGGCATTCCGCGATTTCTTCTTTGGTCAATTTTTCAACCGCGCCGTTATTCATGTTTATTTTCGCCCGTTTTGGCCCCAAAAAAGTAGGTCTATATATTCCACGAAAAATTGAGTTTCCGCTTGATGATTTTTCCAATATTGCGCAGACGTCACCATTGGACGTTGATAAGACAATTTGTTCTCCGGTTGGCATGGGCAAAACGCCAGTAGTTCTGCTTCTCAATCGAATTGGTTTATCGAAAGGAAAAGCGTATCTTCGAAGTTCGAATATCCTGTTCTGATTCTTTTGGGGAATGAGTCGAAGAAATTCAAGTTCTTCAAGTCTATATCCAAGTATGCGAGGAAGATTTTGCCTGAAAGGAGGAGACCTGGACCTGGCACGAAGAGGTGGGTCGGCAGCTGGTGGAGACCTGGCAGAATAATAAGGCAAGGCAAGAGAAAGAGTCGTGTCTGGAGAATGTCTGCCAGGAGAAGATGGTCCAGAATGTGGAAAACCAGGAATAGTGTCACCGTCATCCAAACACTTGAACTGTAAACTTAATTCTGAAACAAAAGATAAAGAGGCAAATTTATATTTAGATACAAAATCGTATGTTGGTATATCATGAGTTGTAAATGTGTTATTTTAAAAAAAATAATTGATGGAAATAAGTTAAAGGTTATGAGAATAAATTTCTTCAAACTTCTATTTCTGTTTTTAATAGAACATGGTGAAGAGTCATTCAAAGTGAACATGGCAAAGCTGTTTTTTTATGAAAAATCATGCTAAATTCTTAGAAGCAGAGTTCGCCGTACATTCTAAGTAGATTCTACAACAAAAATTAAGCCTATTCTCAGAACAATTGTTCAAAACGTGCACTTGTTTATAAACATTGTTTACACAATTATGCGTTTTTTTCATTATGATAGCAAGATGTCCCTGTCAAGGCATTTCTGGAAACCAAGGCTTCGTAGTCTATTAAGACGTTATTTAGGTCTTAATAGAATCTTTGGTAAAATTTGTGTTTAATTTTAATGAAGAAAGTTTGTTGAAAAAAAAATCTGAAGAAAAAAATGTATAAATACAAATTTTGTTCTAGAAAAATAATGTTAAAACAATTTTTTGAGAGGAATTTTAAAAAATTCAGTTTTTAAATTATTTTCCTTATAAAACAAAATCACATAACCTGCTCATAACTTTACATCCGAATTACAAATCAGGCGCTTAACTACTCTCATTCCTTCTTTCACATGACCTCCTCATGACTTCTAATCTGGTTTGCAAAACAGGCGCTTGCCTACTTACATTCCTTCTTTAGCCAACACTTTTCCTAACCTCCTAATCTGTCACCCTGTCACGTGTACACACACAATACACTTTACTCTGCTTTTAATTTTTCCCCCTTTCACCTCTCTATTTCTTCCATCCCTTTTTTCCGATTTGTGGTCATCTTCTTTCTCCTTCAGACGAAGCACCTCCATTTTTTCTTCCTTCTCATTTCACTTCCATATGGTCTCGCCGATTTTCGCCCTCATATATCTCAGCTGCATTTCTATTCCCATATCTGCCATTCTCTCCTTCTCTTTCCTAAGCCAATCTTGAATCACCTCCTCTCTCTCAGTCCAGTCTTCGTCTATCCAGATCCCTGTGTTCTTCAGCTTACCCCTTGCTCCAAAATTTCAGTTTTATTCTCTGCTGTTTTCAGCTTCAGCATTAGCCCTCTATCGATTTTCCAGGACTGCTCCACTTCTGCTATCCGCTGTGTATGGGCCGCTAAGCTCCCCACTACGCTCACCACCTCACAGTCCTCTCCACTAACCCCCAGGACTCTCAAATTCCTCCTTCTCAAAATTCTGGCCTCCTTCTCCCCTGTCCACTCTTCCTTCGTCAACGCTTTCGGCGGATTCTTCCAGGTACTCTCAATCTCCTCCTCCTCCGTCTGTCTGCTTGCATCCCTCATCTTTCTCTCCTTCCTTGTCGCTGAAAAAACTCTCTCCTTCTTAGATTTCACAACTTTCGCCTTCTCTATCCATCCTTCGACTTTGCGGTTTAGCTCCTGGATGCTCTGTTGCATTTTCGCCATTTCTTCCAGCAGCTTATCCCTTTCTTTCTTTCTCTCCAGGTTCGCTCGTTCCCTCTCCTTCTCTCACTCCACTTTAACCAACTCCCACCAAGCCTTCATCTTTTTCTTCATCTGCTCTCCTACTCTACTCATCATGCTGCTCTTCTTTCTACCGCTAAGACGCTGTTGTCTCTCCACCTCTTTCTCACTCTTCCCGTCAGCTGAGACTTCTCCCTTCAATAACCACTGTAGTCAGACTACTACCTCGTCCAAGTGGACGCTTTCGCCACGTGCGTCTTCGGCGCTGCTGTTCCTTGGCCTTTCCGGTTCGTCCCCTAACCTCAAACTCCCACGTTTCGGTTTTCACTTATTCGTTTTTTCCTTCCCTACACAGTATCCACTTCCACAGTTTCACTTCCACCCTTTTATAATCACCTCCTCTCCTTTTATTTCGCCTCTCAATGCACCTCCTGCCCTCACAATCTTCTTTACCACGCAAAAAGTGCCACATCGATCTCATTCACGTCCACTTTCCTACATTCCCGAACCGAAAGTCCAGTAAGTTTTTAGTGAAATTATTTTAACGGAATATAAAAGAAGAATAATAAGGGTACGGCTTTCCCTGTGATGGAAACTTATCGTTTTTTATTATTTTTTCAAAATTAAGACTACCTAAGAAAGAATACTCCTGTACTTTTCAGTAAAATGGGATTGATGCTGTCATGCAATTTGAACAAGATTCTTCATACAAGAGAGCAATCAAACTGTCAAAGAATGCACCCAAAGAAAAAGAGAAAAGAGTTAAAAATAGTCGCAGGTTGAGCCGAATGTTACATTAGATATGATTGAAAATGTAATGGGTCAAGAGGAAAGAAAAAACTGGCTAGTCCAATCACAAAGAAACAAATTAGAAAAGTATGAAGTTCGTCAGGTTGATGTAAAATGTCCTAATTCATGATTAGAATATGACGTTCGCAACATCTGTGCACACGCGTTCAAATTCAAATATTGTTGAAAATTGAATAAAAAGCTTATTGAGCTTAATAACCAGAATCTTGGAGGGTGCGCAAACTCCAATGAAAAAATTACTGGCTAAGTTCCAATTATTTTCAGTTAATGTGATGCACTTAATATTTCAGGTAGTAATTCGCAAATAATTAAGCATTTGGACCAAGTTTTTGGCATTCTCAATAAATGTGTACAGCTATTTTTCCCACCATACCTCACTATGATTTTGCCATCTATTTTGGCCCACTCAACACGAAAATCACACTCAAAAATGTTCTTATGGAAGCGTTTTCGAGATATCAATGTTCGAAATTTTGTTTTCAATTTTCAGAGTTGTTCCGACGTTTTTGAGTATATATCGAGTTCTAATTGACAGATTTCCCTAAACGAGTACTCAAATTGAAGGCAACTGAATGCTGTACAACTTTTTGTTCTAAATTTTTCAAACCGGCCCAGTAGTTCAGATGATAGCGATTTTAATCTGTTGGCTGATATTTGCGATTTCTATTCTTCCCAGGACGATATGTGAAATTTTCGACCTCGATTTTTGCCAAAAAATACAACTTTTCCAACTTATTTAAATCGCTAGCATCTGAAATACAATGCCGATCTGAAAACTTAAATATAAAAAGTTGTACAGGATTCAGTTGCCTTCAATTTGAGTACTGATTTAGGGAAATCGGTTAATTAGAACTCAAGATATACCTACTTAAAAACGTCGGCACAACTCTGAAAATTGAAAAAAAAATTTGAACATTGATATCTCGAAAACACTTCCACAAAAAAATGTTTGTGACTTCCTTGTTTAGTGGGCCAAAATACATTTTAAAAATCGTATTAAGATGTGGTGGGCGGAAAAAATTTTTAATTTGGTAAACAAGTGTTACGTATGAAGGGGGGAAATCCTAGTAGTGGTAAGTTCCATTTTCGGAATTTTTCAGGGAATGTGCCATGTTGGATCGGCAATTTTATTTTTGAAAAAATAGATTTCGAGTTGGGAATCAGCGTACTTAAAAACTGTAATGTCTCAGTTTTGGTGGAGGTACAATTAAAAATCAAAGACACCAAAAAACGCCTTATACTATGTTTTAGAAAAAAATTAACAATTTTGGTCGCAATATTGGATCCGCCATTTTGAATTTATAACTTTTGACGTAAAATTCAAAATATCAAGTATATTCAAAGTATCAAGTATGAAACGTTGTAATTTAAATAATTCCGAAGTAAGTTTTAGACTGCATCATTTGTTATTTAAAATTTTTTAAATCTAAAACCTTAAATTGTTTAATCTTTAATCTCAAAAATTTTATATGGCCTACATACTTAAATGTGTTTCGAATTTGAATTTATATAAAAATTTTGAAAATTGTTAAATGAAGCTTTTCGATCGAACGTGCTGAAATTCGTAATCTCTTTTATTTGAAATAATTTAAGTTTTAAGAATTTGTATTTAAAACTGATAAGAGTCCTATGTTTTCAAAACAATTTAATCCTTAAGATTGTCTAATAATGTAGGTGTTTTGAAAACTAAAACAATTATTACATAAAAGCGTCTAATTTGAAAAATTTTGGATAAAAAATTTTCTAGGTTGATCAACTGTAAAAATAAATAAATAAATGATTGTTGCTGAACTGTGGCTTAAGTGTTAAAAGTTGAACAATAACTGGTTTTATCTGGCGATTCTGAATGTGTTCCAAAATAAACAATTTACAGATTTTAACGTTGAAAATTGAACTTTTTCGAGTTAACCGCCCCAGTAATTAAAAAAATTGAAACGTCCGATTAAAATTTTATAAACTATTTTCAATTTTTAAATAATTTCTAATTAATATATTCATAATTAAACGCTTTTATTTGATTTCAAATCATATTCAAATTTTGTGTAGTCTAAAATATATCACTCTTAACCCATTCAATTTGAAATATTTTAATTTAAAAAAAGTAACATTTTTAATATTTATCATTATTTGTCTGTCCGTTAAAAATTCGTAATTATGTATCACATATTCGAAAATAAACAATTTGAGACTGATTTTTTTCAAATAGAAAGCCTTGAATCGCTGAAATTTTAGAATGCTAAAGTTCAACTTTGAGCATTACAATTTCAATAATTTTGTTCAGAAAAATTTGTATTTGTGAGGGAAATTTTTAAATTTTGATGTATGCATAAGAAGTGTCCGATTATTAATTTAAAACGATTTTAAATTTAATAATTCAACTTAACAGGATTTATGTATAAAAAACTTTTCAATTTCACAATTCTAATTTTAAAATAAGGCCGTGGCTTTTTAAAAAATTAAAATTAAACTATCGAAATTTCGGTACGAGTAGCCAGATGTTTTTGATACAAATAGAGTATAATTTAGCGAGATTTGTTGTTAATGTAGACACTTCCTTAAAAAAAGGGAACAAATTTTAGTATTCAATTTTTTTTCGAATTGGAAAAATTCTGACACAAGGAAATTTTTATTTTTAATAATTGATGAATTCGAAGAAGGATCATGATTAATTTTTAACATTTTCTTGGCGTCTCAGGAAAGAATTTTTCTTCTTCAAATTTCATCTGAATTAAAAGAGGCTTTTTTTCTTGTTTTTTTTATAATTTTTATTGATTTGGAAGGGATGCATTTTTCGTTTTCAACTTTTCTGAATTGGAAGAGACCAAATTTTTCTTTTTAGCATATTTATTGTTTGGTCGAACTTTGTCTTTGTCGGTAGAAAAATAATCTTATTGATGACTAATTTACTTTTTTTGGTTGAAAATTCATGTATTGTGTAAAAAAATATTCTTTTTCAGTAGAAAATTAATCTTTTCGTTTAAAAATTAATTCCTTTGGCTTGAAAATTAGTTTTTCTTTGTCGAAAATTAATTTTTCAACCGAAAATTAAACTATTTAATGCTTAGTTCGTTAAACATCAATCTTCTCTAGTTAAAAATTTAACTATTTGTTACAAAAATGCTGTATGTACCTTTTTGTTGAAAAGTCAACTATTGGGTTGAAAATTTCATTAAAAACTTAAATATTTGGTTTAAAACTCATGTATTTTGTTAAAAATTATTTCTTCCTGGTAAAAAGTTAATCTTTTTTTATGAATATTCATTTGTTTGGGTAAACATTCAACTATATCGTTGAAAATTTATTTTATTTGATTAAAAACTGATTTCCTCAGCCCCTGACTGAAAATTGAACTATTGTACTCTTTCTTGCGAATTTATATTTTTTATTTGAAAATTTATCTATTTTGTTGAAAATTTGTCTGTTTTTGGTAGAAAATTAACCTTTGTTTTTGAAATTTCAACTATCAGGTTACTAATTCAACTATTACATATTACGATAAAAATTCCATAAAAAATTTTCATATTTGGTTGAAAATTCATGTATTTTGTTAAAAATTATTCTTTTTTGTTGAAAAATTATTTTTTCTCATTAAAAATTAATGTTTTTTGGGTCGAAAATTTATTTTATTTGCTTAGAAAC
Organism: Andricus curvator; assembly: GCA_932195095.1. NCBI lineage: Eukaryota > Metazoa > Arthropoda > Insecta > Hymenoptera > Cynipidae > Andricus > Andricus curvator. The sequence goes on along the minus strand of CAKNYM010048428.1, from coordinate 13,304 downwards.
TTATCTCTTTAACTGAAAATTAAACTATTCTATTTTTTGTTAAACATTCATCTTTTTTAGTTGAAAATTCAACTAGTTTCTTGAAAATTTGTCTTTTTTGGCAAAAAAATAATCTTTTTGGTTGAAAATTCCATTATAAATTAAAATATTTGGTTAAAAATTCATGTATTTTGATAAAAATTATTTTTTTTTTTGTAGAAAATTAGTTTTTTTTTCTATTGAAAATTCATTTTTCCAACTGAGAATTTAACTATTCCATTTTCCGTCGAAATGTTTTGTCTATTGAAAATTAAAAAGTTTTTCTCTGGAAATATGAATTATTACACTTTTTATAGAGAATTAATTTTTTTAAATCGAAAATTCGAGTTTTTCAAATTACCAGATCGGCATGGAGGATAAAGATAGTTCATATCACACGAAAGTAAACTTTATATAATTCTTTTAATAAAAATGTACGTTACTTTGCGTTATTTTATTATATACTGTTATGAACATAATACAATACTTATATCAATTATATTTGAATTTTCACTTTCAGAATTGAGATTTCACACAACTATTTTGTATTTTTTAAAGCCCTGGTTTGCATAAAATCCTAAAATAACTGCACACTTTATCCAAATGCAGTAATGTCCTCCATTTACCGAACTAATTCGGTAAATTTTGATGAACGAATTATGTCCGTGTGTAACAGGAATGTTACTTGCTATGTTAGATTTTTTGTCTTCAACATTTTTTTCGAAAACCGCTAAGGGTTTATTTTTCAAGGATTTTGAGGTACTTACACGCTATGAGCTAAAATTGCTTACTATTATCTAATAATGAATTATAACGACTTGTGAGTTGAAAATTTTTTCAAATTGATTGAGAAGCAAGAATTGTTATTTGCCCAATGCTTGAAACAAGTTTTTCTAAAATTATAGACATATTATATGATTATATTTACCAATAGAATTAAGGATAACGGCCAAGGATAAGACCAGAGTACAGAAAATCCTCATATCTTCCAATCAGAGAAAAAACTAATTCTTATATTATTGAAGAATTTGAACAGCAATGTAACTGATGAATATTTTAGTGTTTTGTTATCTTATATGTATAATCTACGCTATAGTCGTCATCTCTTTGATTAATGGCGTGAAGGTTGTCCTTCGGAGATATTTAGATTTGATAAGAATCAACGAAAAGAATTTGGCTACACATTTCTTCAAAACTGACGTCAACATTTATGTAATGTTTTACGTTTTGAGGAAAGTTGGATTTACAGGGCAAATTGATGTAGTGTATACTCTAATGGCCCAATTGAGGCTTTGAAAAATTAACATAAATTCTGCAAAATTTGTTAAAAGGTATGGAAAGATGCATTTCATCCTTTCCAGCTTACTTTCCCCCTCTTCCAAAATTTTCTCCTCATACTTACATGTCCGACTCCCCGCTAGAATCCCTACACTCGTACTCCCCGTCTCCCACCTGATAATATAATTTGGCGTATTCCTGGCCAGCCCCAGTGTCCACTTTACATACCTCTCCTGTATCCTATTTACCTCTTCGCTTTCCTTCCACCCCCACACTTCTACTCCATACAATAACACACTCATCACTAGTGAGTCAAACAATTTCATTCTCCTTCCAAAATCATCTGCGAATAACTTCTTTCCCAACCCCACACCTGCCTCATAACCACATTTGCCCTCCTCACTCTCTCTTTCATGTGACCATCCACTCCGCCATTCCTCCGAAACAAGAAGCCCAGGTACATAAACTCTTTCACCTCCTGCACCGCCTTTGCCTTCCACTTCCACCCCTTATCCCTTTCCCCTCCTTTTCGGAACACCATAACCTTAGTCTTTTCCGCATTCAGTTCTAACCTGTTCTTATCCAGGTATCTTCTCAACCTCTTCATCATTTCCTTTAGGGCCTCCTCGCTTTTCCCAACAACACTATGTCATCTGCATACGCTAGTAACCAAATTCTAATACCTCCTGGCCTCCTCTTACCATACCTTTGGTCTCTTCATATATCTCCCTTACCCTCTCGATCAGGCCTCTCTCCACTCCCCTATCCTGCATGACCTCCAAAAACCTCCCCCTATCCACCGACGGAAACGCGCCTTTTAGATCCACAAAACACGCGTACACTCTCGACCCCTTCTTCGCTAATTCTCTATCCACCACGTGCTGAACAACGCAGATATTATCGATAGTACTCCTACCTGCCCTAAAGCCCGCCTGCGTCTCCGGCAATATTCCTTTACCCTCGACATCCGTCCGCATCCTCTCCGCCAACACCATCGCGTATACTTCATACGCCGTTTTCATTAGTGTAATCCCTCTATAATTTCCCTGCCTATCCTTATCTCTTTTCTTATACAGAGGCACTACTAACCCTTCTCTCCACCCTCGTGGGAATCCCTCCCCCCTCCATACTTTCTTCACTACCTCCTTCAGCCTCTCCCTAACCTCTTGTGTACTAAACAGCTATGGTTCGTTCTCTACCCCATCCAGCCCTGCTGATTTTGACCTTCTTAACTTCCTTATCTGTTTCTCTATATCCTCGTCAGTCAACTCCTTCATCTCTACCTCCCCCGTTCTTCTACTCCCATCATCTCTCTTCCTTGAATCCGAGCCCTGAAATGATTCTTTAAAAAACTCCCTCCACTCCTCACTCCCTATCAGATGAAATTCACTGTATTTATAAGTATTTTTTTCTTCGGCGGCGGTATTTAAAGTTAGCTAATAATTATAATAATTATAAGAATTAATAAAATAATTATAATCGTACTAAAAATTATAATATCGAGGGTCTTTTAAAAGAAGCGATTTGAGATGGCCTCTTCGTTCATCATACCATCCACGCGTGTCCATCATCAGCTGGCCCACAGACTGAACTCGATCGAACTCATATCCTGATTGAATATATAACTTTTTATCAAAATTAATTTATTTATGAAAAAATATCTTCTCCTTTTGCTCCGCTAGGAATCGAAACTCAGAACTTCCGATTGCCGGTCAGGTGCTTTCCCATTAAGCTACTAGAGAGATCGAAAGAAGAAACTTTTTTCAGAAAATACACGCATTATTTTACAAGGTGTTGAATATAAAAATTTTCTAGGAATGAAAAAATATCTTCTCCTTTTGCTCCGCTAGGAATCAAATCTCAGAACTTCCGATTGCCGGTCGGGTGCGCATTATTTTGCAAGGTGTGAAATATAAAAATTTTCTAGGAATCTCTATTATCATCAGAGAATAACAGAAAATGCTAACGTCTTTTCAGAAAAGGGGGAAATATGAATTAAAAATCATTCAGATATTATTAAAATTCTTAAATTTCAATTTAAAAATTATTTTTAATTAATTTTTTCTAAAAAAAGATCTTCTCCTTTCTCTTTCCATCTAGTCTGAAAAGACATTAAAGTTTATGTTATTCTCTGATGATAATATAGATTCCTTGAATATATAACTATGATAATTATGATTTAAAACAGTCGAAAAAAGTGAAAAGATTGAATGATCAATTTTTTGATACACAAAAATAGCATTTTATTCATTTTTAATTGAAAAAGAAGATTGCCTCATTGGCTGACGGACTTCTTCTTGAAATCTCTAAAGTTATTTCCTTTTTGATTCTAATAGCCTTTATCGTCTTCTTCCGTGATCCGTCGAAAAATTTCAAAAAGGTTCAAAAGTAACAAAATGGTGGCGGTTTTTCTGAAAAAATTAAAATTTGATTTTCAAAAAAAAAAAAAAAACGAAAAGAAGATGTACGTTTGCACATCTAAAGAAGTACTATGAAAAATGTCTCTTGTTCTTTTGCGATATCTTTAATCGTTTACGAGAAAAATTCAAAAATTAAATTTTTACGGAAAAAAAGTTCTCCTGGCTTCAAAAATTATTTAGCTCGCATGATGCTGATAAAATGCCTTCCTTCTATTAGCAGAAACTTTTCAAAAACATTTCAAAGAATAAAAAAGGTGGGGTTTTTCAGAAAATATTTTCCATCATGTTTTCAAAATTTGAAGAAAAAAAATAAGAAAGATTTTCTGAAAAACCCCACCTTTTTTTTCGCATGTTTTTTTTTGTGGCCGGGAGAATTTTCCTTTTCCTAAAAATGTATTTTTTGCATTTTCATCGTAAACGATGAAAGATAACGCAAAAGAACAAGAGAAATTTTTCATAGAAATTTTTTAGATGTGCAAACATTAATTTCAACATTTTTTCTTATCTGTCATTGTTTCCGAGGAAAAGTAGAAAATTCGATTGTAAAAAAAAATTCTGCTGGCCACAAAATTTATTTAGCCAACATCAAAGTTGCAAGATATCTTCCTCATCAAAGTATAAATTAAAACAAAAATTGGCAAAGAATTTTAATGTGGGTTTTTTGAGAAAATTGACTTTGAATTTTTTTAGAAGCAATAGAGGTTTGAAGAAAAAAAATCGGGTTTTTTGAAAAAACAAAGCAGAAAATTCGAATAGGCATAACTTCTTAATTTTTTTTTTTGTTGAGAATCGGAAAAATACGTATTGTCTAATTGATATTTCTGATGTGGAAAGCGTCACCAGATACGATAAAAATTTTAAGACGCAAAATTTTTCATCTCAGAAAGATAAGAAAGATATAAAAATTTCGTTTACACTACTTTTTGATAAGAATTATGTGAAAAAAGGTGTGTAAAAAGAAAAAGTATTTAATTATCTAGAAAAATTGTTTGTACACATTTCTTAGGGTGATTAAAATAAAAAAATGATGAAGAATAAAATTTATACTTTATTCGGCAATATATAAATAAGCAATCTCGCTCCGAGGTACAGAAATCGATAATTCATTTAATTTATCGAGTGCGAAGCGAATGACAAGTGATGAGAAAATGAGAAAAATTTAAGCATAAAAATGCTAAATTCCGAAATTTTTAATTAAAACGCTTGATAATTCATACGTATGATTTTATATAGTTTTTAACACTTTACAAATAAACAATTTTCAATTAAAATGATGTTCGTTTAAAAAATCAGATTACTGGACAACATTTTTATATTGTTTTACGAATTAATATTATATTATTTGTGATGAAAGAAAAAACATTATTTTTATGAAAAAAATTAAGTACACCATTAATTGGGGAAAACTGGAAACAGTTAAGTAGTACAGAATATTTTGCCCGCAACAATAAGTTATCACTATTAAAAATTCAACCACTTTTAAAAAAGTGGTAATTATTGATAGTAAGGAAAGATTTATTTTGTAAAAGACATTGTCAAAGTAAGCCTTTTTTGTAATATTTTAAAAATTTTATTTAAGAACAACGTTTTTTATTTGAAATTATGTCATCAGTTATATTATTTTTATTCTTAAAATCATAGAAAAACTGTTTTTGGCAGTGATCTTATTTTTGGTACGAAAACTAACTCCCGTGTGGAAATAGCCCGGGCTAGCCCTGGCACAACAAGGTTGCTGGTCGGTGGCTGGCCGGGCTATGTTTGTTTTTTGAGAGCCTAGCTGTGCGCTGGTCGAAGACTGGCTAGGCAAATTTTTTGTCAAAAACACAGTCGGGAGCTGGCTGGGCTCTGGTCGGGCAAATCTTATGATCAAATTCTCAGACGGTAGCTGGCCGGGCGCTGATTTGGCAAATATTATGAATAAATGCCTAGTCGGATGATGGTAGAAAACGAACACTTTCTTTTAAAGTGAGCCCTTTTGATTGCTGATTACAGTAAAGAACCCGAAGTGAAAACAGTATAACCAAACAGCAGTTTCGTGAGCATAATTCAATTATCAAACCCTGTTTATACCTTGATTATTTTTTCTTATTTTATTAAGAAATGGACAAGTATACAAATCTCGAATTATGATAAATGTATAGCAAACATTTTTAAATAGGGACGATAAATCAATGATGGCAAAAAATATAATACAGATACCAAATTTATAATTGTTTTACGAGCATAATGAAAGATTTTAAATAATATAATACCTAAAATATATAATATTACTATTAGAAGAACTTTCAAATATCACAGAATAAAATAAAACCCTATTGTACTAATCAATTTTTAATTCAAAATTGTACGTGAAAAATATTATAATTTAATTTCCAATCAAAAAGACTATGTTGGTGGCATTGAAAAGTAAAGTAGCATTAGATGTGATGAAGAGCAGACGACAAAAGTCTCGATACAGCGAGATTTTTGGCGTGACTTTAAAATCAGTCACATTGATTAAGTATATAGTTCCGAAATTTTTATTATGGTAATTTGAAAATCGCGCCGGAAATCTCGCAGTTTCGAGACTTTTGTCGTCTGCTCATTCCATCGACGTAGACTTTTTGGCTGGAAATTAAATTATAATTGGAAGATTTTTATTGAAATGCAATTCAAAAAGTCAAAAGAAAAGGTGGCGCCCGACCACGTGATCGAAGTCAAATTCTTTCGACTTGCATCGACCGGCATCATATGTACATTCATGATCACGTTACATTCATCACGTCTGTTTGGCCGTTTGGCTTTATTTTGTTAAATAAAAGTAATTGGAAACCCTAACAATTGTTTAAAGTAGTGATTTGGAAAATGTAAATTTGACGAGGAGGTAAGAAGTATTGGTTTTGATTCAATGCGTTAGGATTTAAGGAATAAAGAAAGTATACAATTATACGAAGGTTTATAGGTTATGTGACCTTTTTTACCTTCTTTACTTATTTGGATTGTTTGGTTTATTCTAGGTTTGTTTCCTGCCCATTTTCTAGCTTTCAAATGTTTGAAAACAATTTTTATTTGCTTTATTTAAAACCTGTAGTAACACTACTTGAGAATTCACCATTATATTCTTTCACGTGCGCCTTTTCGACTTCCAAAATTATTGATTGTTTTCTGAAGTATTTTGTGATATATGTAGGATAAATACCCATGTGAAAGATTTTATTATAAGAATCAACGTATATTCAGAATATTCTTGAGAAAATTATTTAGGCCAATAATTAACCTAATAATTTTTCGAGCATTAATATGCCAACAATTAATTTCCTACCATGATACTTTTTCACCATAAGGGTTTAGTATTGGTTTATCCATCTTACAGACTTCGGACTCACTGCACTAATTACACTATTTGACACTTTTTTTTAGTGATGACACTATTTTGCTACTATTTTGAAGAAAATGACTCTATAAACACTATTTTCTCACAAGTTTCCGCTAATGCCACTATTTCTTCACTTTCGGGTTGAAAATTCATCTATCTTCTAAAAAAACTCGTCTTTTTGATAGAAAAATCAACTATTCAGTTCATAATTTAATTAATTTGTTGAAAATTCAACTCGGTTGTAATTTTTTTTTCTTTGAAGATTTGACCCTTCTGTTGAAAATTCAACTATTTTGTTAAACATTCGTCTTTTTGGATAGAAATTTGCTCCGTTTGGATAAAAATTAAAACTTTTTTGTAAAAAATTCATCCATTTTGGTACAAAATTCATCTTTCTTGCTTGAAAATTACCTCTTTGTCGAAAATAAAACTTTTTGGTGTTAAAATTTCAACTATCGTCTACAAATTTTTTTTTTCTAATTGAAAAATTAACTCTTTGGTTGAAAATGTAACTGTTCGGTGAAAAATTCAAAAAATATTTGGTTGCAAATTGATCTTTGTTTGTTAAAAATTATCATTTTTGTTAAAAATTCATCTTTGCGGGTTTGCAAGTCAAATGTTTTGTAGAAAATTAATCTTTTTGGCTGAAAAAATTTAACAATTTGGTGAAAAATTCAACTATTTGGTTGGAGTTTATTCTTTTTTTGTTTGAAATTTTAACTACTTGGAGAAAAATTTGACTTTTTTGTTCACAATTCAATTATTATGTCGAAAATTCTACTATTCTGTGAAAAAGTAATCTTTTTTGGTCGCAAATTCGACTGTTTCGTTGAACATTCGTCTTTTTGGATAGAAAATTCATTTTTTTCGTAGAAAATTCAGCTTTCTTGGTTTAAAATGAACTTTTTTGTTGAAAATTCAACTATTTGGTTAAAAACTCAACTATTTGGTTTACTATTTATCTTTTTTGGTTGATAATGAACTTCTTTTTTGACAATTCATGTTTCTAGTTTAAAAGTCAAATGTTTTGTAGAAAATTCGTTTTTTGGCTTGAAGAATGTAACAGTTTGATCTCGAGTTTGGTTAAAATCCTTGTTCTCTCTCGACTGACAAATCTTTCTTGGTTGACAATCCAACACTTTTGTAGAAAATCCGTCTTTTTTGGTTGGAAATGAATCCGTTTTGGATGTCGTTTACTATACTGTTTTTATTAGAAATAAAAATATTTGTTGGTTGACTCATAAACTATTACATTTTTCGTCGAGAATTTATCTTTTTTAATTGAAAATTTAACTGCTTTGTTGAACATTCGTCTTTTTGGATAGAGAATTCGTCCTTTCGAATTGAAAGTTCAGTTTTTTTGTTAGAAAATTGATCTTTCTCGGTTGCAAATGAACCTTTTTGTTGAAAATTCAACTTTTCGGGTTAAAAATAAAACTGTCGTCTTAAAAATTCGTCAATTTTGCTTGATAGATAGCTTCTTATAAATAAGTTTTATACTTTAAAAATTTGAGAACACTATTTTGAAACTATTTTTTGAAATTTGGCCTGATCTTATTAAATATGTCAATTGAAAATAAATGTATCGAATGCTTCATTATCATCATTATTTTATATATTCCATATTTAATGTTAAAGTTAAAACAAGTGTAATATTAAATTTACACATACATAGATTTGAATATATAAGAAGGTATCAGAATTTAAAATATTCAATGCGACGATATGCAAATTGATTCGTACCTTCCAATTAAAAGTATAAAATGGTATTATTTAATTTTTCTAGCATGATAGATGGATGCATGATTAATAAATGTAAATATTTCTTTTGCAGTGTAAAAATGGCAAGCGATGATGACTCGTATGTGTACCAGTTAATTAATTTTATCGTCCCTGGTCCACGAACGTCTTTATTATACAAAAAAAATAAAAATAAAATTGACCTTGTAACTAAGTGGCATATGCTCTTCATAAAATTTAAACCCAATAATTTTAATCTACTACAACACCAATTGATCTTGGCCGGGCCACGGTCGGGCAGCCCAGCCATATCACGGCCTTGCTTCATGGCCGGACGCTGGCCAGCGCAGCGTGACGATGCTGGCCGGATTCCGACCAGAAACCCCGGTCACAGCCCGACTTAAAGTCGGGCTCTCCAGCCGGAAAATGGCCAGCCCCCGACTTAAATTTCCTGGCGTATTTTGGAATTGGGCTGTTTATATTGAACTTTAAAAATATTTAGGGGTGACTGGGGTGAGTTCTACATATTCTGAGGGGTTGTGACATTTTTTTGCCCCTTTGGCATCATTGGAAACATTGTCAGAAAAAACATGGCGTACTTTGGGATTAGGGTGATTGTATTGAATTTTAAAAATATTTAGGGGTGACTGGGGTGAGTTCTATATGTTTTGAGGTTTTGAAACATTTTTTTGTCCATTTGGCATCAACTGAAAAAATTATCAGAAAAACCTGGCGTATTTTTGAATTAGGGTGATTTTATTGAACTTTCAAAATATTCGGGGGTGGCTGGGGTGAGTTCTACATGCGCTGAAGGGTTGAGACTTTATGTGTGCCCCCTTGGCATTAATTGAAATTATTGTCAGCAAGAACTGGGCGGATTTTTGAATTAGGTTGGTTTTGTTGAATTAAAAAAATATTTAGGGGTAGCTTGGGTGAGTTTTATATCTGATGAGGGGTTGAAAGTGCTTTAAAAAGTTTTTAGGGTTGTACGCAACTATTTTCTGTCATAAAATAGCAGCTTTCATGCATTTAAAAATAAAATTATTTTTCGTTATTGATTAATGCGTTAGGAACTTCCGACTCATTGTTTAAGGGATGGTAAAACATCCCCTAAAATAAAGTCAAAACATATTCTTGCTATGTACGCTTACTCCACTTATTGAAAAGTCGTTTCATACCGTAGCAGTTGAATAAAAATCTCTATTGATTTTAGTTACTAAGAAATGATGATTTACATATGTTACTTGGATGTTTAGAGTACAAAAACACCCCCAAAAACATGCTGTATACCCAAAGAATCGTTAATCTTTCTAGTTCGTGGGTATGAATCTTTTGATTCAGTACGCCCGATCGTCAAAATATAAAAGTTTCAGTCAAATCTATCATAGCTTTTTTGAGGAAAAAAAAAAATTTTGCTAAAATAAGCATTTTTCCATTAAAATACATGTAAAAATCGAAACTTAGGACAAGTGTTTGTCTAAAAACTGTCCATCTTTCTGACATTTTTCTTTCGAATTTTTAGTTTGGAGGTTCGAAAATACAATAAAAATTTTTTTTTAGAATGTTATATCATAAGGCTTTTTTCTGTACATTTGGTGCGGGGTCCTTTATGGAAATTTTTTGAAATGAATTTTGAGTTATTTATTTATTTAAACATTCAACAGGCAACTTCCTTTATTACATATGAAAAGGAACTAAATATAAAGTGATCTGAATATAAAAGTTATAATAGTAAACAAAAAGACGCACGAGCCGCTCAACGTATGAAAATTTTATACTATTTTAGGCTCTGAGTAACGCAGAAAGTGGTTACCTTCCTTAAAAATGCGTGTAAGAGTACTATTTCCGCCATAATTTGTTCGATGAAAAGGAACTCTAAAGATAGAGGCCGAGCCTCTGAGAGATAGAGTAGGAGCAGAGAACGAGATCAGGTCTAGAATTTGTGGAGAATCTATATGACCATTAATTACATTATAGAGAAAACGCAAGTCTGCTGTTAAGAGTCGGGATTGCATTGAAGGTATATTTAAGGTAGTTCTAAGTTCAGTGTAATCGTGCTCAATTCTATTCCCATGTATACCAAGCTGCCAAGCTACAAATCTGAGAAATCTGTTGTGTACTCGTTCCATCCTCATCATATGGGCCGCATAGAAGGGTGACCAGATAATGGAGGCCGTCTCAAGGTGAGGTCTGACTAGCGAAAATAGAGTGTTTTAAAAACTAGAAGATTATGAAAAGACTTAGAAGTTCTAACAATGAAACCTAATGCTTTAAGTGCTTTATTCACAATCATAGATAAATGATCAAGGTAAGTCAGGGCAAAGTCAAGCATGACACCCAGATCTCTCACAAAGAAAACTCTATCCAACAGTTGTCCTTCGATGTTGTAAAAGAATCTAATTAGCTTCCTCTTTCTTGTGAATGAGAGAGTTTGGCATTTTTTTATATTTAAAGGCATGTTGTTTCCCAAAGACCACAAATGAATTCTTTCAAGATCATCTTGAATGTGCGACCCTTGGGGGACACCCGACGTTGCCAAGATTCCACTGGATAGATGACCATTTATTCTGACAACTGATGTTCTGTTATGCAGATAAGATTCTATCCAATTAACTGTATTACTAGAGACACCATAGGCTCTTAGTTTGGAAATTAGGATACTGTAATCCACTTTGTCAAAAGCCTTCGAGAAATCTGTGTAGACAGAATCCACCTGCCCGCCACCCTCCAGTGCACTCAGTAAGTATTGAGTGTAGATGCATAAATTTGTATTGACCGAGCGGCCCTTTCAGAATCCATGCTGCTCGTCGAAGAAGAAATTAGAAAATGCAAAGTAAACTTCACCATACATTATACGTTCAAACAATTTAGCTATGGCATTAAGGATTGTTATCGGCCTATAGTTAGTGACGTCAGATTTGTCACCCCGTTTATGGATCGGAACAATTATTCCCCTTTTCCAGGCATAAGGGAAGTAACCGAGTTTCAGGGAAAAGTTGAAAATTAGGAAAAGAGGTTCAGTAAGTGACGAGCAGCAAGACTTCAGAAGAGAGGGAGGGATGCCATCGATACCCGCTCCCTTATTCTGTTTGAGATTACGTAGTTCAGCCCTGATTTCGTCTCTGGAAATATAAACAATATTTTAATCGACTTCATCGTCATAAGAATGAATGTAGGCACAATTGTTAGTAGGATTATAAACTGATCTAAAATGCATAGCAAATAATTCGGTGATCTGCGGACAAGAGTCTGCTCTTAAATTATCGAGAAACATTTCAGCTGACATCGAAGAGTTATTTTCAGTTTCGTTAACATAGTTCCAAAAAGATTTCTGGCTGGCTATGACATTTCTCTCAGTCATGAGTATGTACTCATTATAGCAGCGCTCCGATAAAAAATTATATCTCGCCCTCAAGACTGAGAAATTCTCATAGTCAGTCCGATCTCTCGTTCTTTTGTATACTAAGTGCGCAATCTTCTTGGCAATCACTATATCTTTAAGGCTCATATAGGGGGTAATCTAACCTGCAAAACTCACCTCAAAAAATTGATTTCGAATGCTGGCGCACCGAAAGGATGTCAGGGGGCAATTTTTCCCCCCACAGGAAGCACATATCCCTATTTGAGGGGGAAAGTCCCTCCGAAACGTCAACACTCGCGATAAATATTAAAAAATTAACAAAATAACACAGTTTTCAAACGCCGAAAAAAAGTAAACAGAAACAATACAATCAGCGCCGCGTGGTATCTCGATCGATCACTAAATCTATTTAAAAAGACTTCTGGCGCCATATTCAAAATAGAAAAAGCATTGAAACATATGTATGAGTAATAATTCTTAGTAAGTTATAATATATTATTTAAAAAACATAACAAATAAATATTATCTTTAAAAAATATAAGAAAAAAAAGAAGGAAAAATATATTCAACGCAAAATACTGACTGATAAAATAGATAAATGAAACTTTCCACATTTTCTTCCAATTCTGAGTTGATCTTATAACATTCCCTTCGCACCACCCACACAGAAGAAATAATTTACATATAGCTAAAGAAGATTTGGTAAAGATTTTCCAAATTTGTAATTAGCAAAAATAAGCATTTTCCACAAAATGCAATGTTACTGTGTTTATGATTTTTTTAGAGGAACCTTAGGCTATATAATGTACACCTAATACCCCATCAAACCCACCCACGCAATAGAACTCAACTCTAGAAAGCTGGAAAGACCCGGTGAATAGTTTCCGATCTTAGTCTATGGGAATATAATCATTTCTCTAAAAAATCAAAGTTATAGCGACTTCGATTTTTTAAAAAGGTCCTTGGGGTCTGGATTATCATTATAACATCCCCAAAAGTCCATCCACCCACAAGACATAAATTACATATAGCTGTCAAGATTTGGTAAAGATTTTCCAAACTTGTAATTAGCAAAAAAAAGTTATTTCCACAAAATGCAAAGTTATTGTGTTAATGATTTTTTCAGAGAAAC
>CAKNYM010048427.1:95098-201012 GCA_932195095.1 Andricus curvator | reverse complement strand
ATATATATATATATATATATATATATATATATTACATCAATCATATGTTTTCATCTATTACATTAGAATCCGTGAAACCTTACTTGCAATTACGTCGCAGCTGTAATTGTAAATCTTCGTACACTCAAAATCATGGAAAGGATAAATATGAGCTGGCCCTCATGAAATTTGGTAAATGGAGAAAACAAAATAGAAGAATGTTCGGACAGTAATCATGATCGCCCTGCGAACATTGACCTCCCCGCAGTAGAAAAATGTACTTTTGCCTCGTGTTGCACATAGTATTTTATTCCAATCTCGACTGAAAGACCACATCTTGGTCCTGAAAAGCGGAGTCGAAACAACTTCGCAATCTGTTAGATAGAAGAATGTGTATGGGTTCTATACATGTATCTTGTTCTTTAATTCCGCTGCGTGCTACTGTGCGAGTGGTGACGCTGCTGGGCAGTATTTTACGAGACTATCACTGTAAAATTTTTTGGGAATTTTCCCAAGTGTTCCTCAGGGAAAATTCCCAAATTCAGTTGGGAAAGGTGCTTTCCCGAATGAGCTGAGTAATTTTCCCAAAGTTTTGGAAATATTTCGCCAAAGAGCGGAATATTCCTCAGGCAGTTGGGAATTTCTCCGAAATGATAGGGAATTGACAAAACCTTTTGAAAAATAGTCAATTTTACGCAACGTCTTGGGAATTTTCCCATGGACCATGAGAAAAATCACACTTTTGTTAAAAAAAAACTCTACAAATATTAAACCTGACTATATAATAATATTATTTAATTCTTTTAAATAATTCATTATTCAATCATTACGTATAATAATTAAATAATGAATATTTATTATATCGTAATAAATTATAATTATCATAATGATAATTATTATTAGGATCATTATTTGATAAGTTATAATTACTATAATTCATATATGATAATAATTATTATTTATTAATAATAATAATTTTAATTACTAATAATATTAATAATAATAATTATCATTATTATTATTATTATTATTTGATAAATTATAATTTACTCATGGATATTTTCGACTGCCAATGAATATTTCAAAATTCAAGATCTTCTTGAGTTCAGGGATGGCTTAAGCAATATGTTTTCTGAATTGAATGCAATGTGAATCAAGGGAAAAACAGATTTGGAATTCTACGAAATATGGTTTATTTTCATTTATAATAGGTAATAGCCTAGAGGCGCGATTTTACTAAATGCGGCCCTGTTTGAGTTTCCAACATCTGTAATGACCTGCATTTGAGAACAATTGAGTAAGGTCCATAGGTTCTGAGAATGTGTCCACCTTGTATTTACCTGTTTCCATTTTCCGTCAGGACTATGATGGCTAATTCCTTCTACATGCCCAATTTGCTGCTCTATTGCAATTAGTTACCACTGTACTCTTGACGTGGACGCTTCTCTTGTGAAAACTAAAATCGCGTTGTGCGACTCGTGTGTGACTCGTGTGTGACTAAAAGTGTTGAATTCAAAGCTGCATTGCTGTCAAGTGGTCCGCTTACGATGAATGAAAGGTGAGTTAACAATTATTATCAACTTCTAGATTTTTTCATTTCTCTGATTAGCAAAATATAGTTGCACTAAATGTACAAAATGACTGTAAATCAGTGTTATTGATAGCTGAAAATATGTGCAAACTTCACAATCGGCGCAATAATTTTGAAAATATCACGTCAACCACTTCAAGGTGCCACTGGTTGCGTTCAGGTGCTGGATTAAGATGTGAACTACAATTAAATGGGGAGAGTGATTTTCACATTCATCGCTACTCAGAAGCTCTTCAACGAGCTGTAATTGATGCTCATTTACTCGGAACACTCACTGAATGTTCCAGTGCTGTCTTCAAGGGAACCAGCTACCGGAAAGGAGATGTTGTGCCAATAAGACAAGACAGTTATCAAGACAACGTTCAGATGGGGAGAATCGCCATTATATTGTGTAATAATGAAGAGTGTTTGTACCTCCTGCTTGAAGTCGTAGAGACTACATTCCTACCTAGGCTCCGTCTATATGAACTCGGTAAAATTGTAAGATATGAGTGTCTATCTATTGGTGATCTTCTAGGATATGATCCACTACATGTTTACGTGCAAGACGTAAAATCCTATGTAAAAATCAAGCACGGACTGATTCGGAGTCCGTTGTACTAGGCAGTAAATCATTAAATTTATTACACAGAGACAGTGAAATTTTCAGAATTGGAACTCAATCCAGATATTTAGATGACATTGATTTGATAGTTAGAATATATTCCAATATTTTTTCAAGGATTTGGCAATTTCAAAACCAAAAATATAATGAATAGGAAATTCAAAAAATTATAATTTTTCCATTGCAAATAGTATATGTACTACATGTATTACATGTAAAAATTACACCGCTCCAATTAATTTCCTGATTTGAACATTCTTCTTTTTACGACAATCAAACCGCAACCATAAGATTGACACGATGCTTCTCCTTTCAAACTACCAATAGTAATGACTGTGAGTGTCTTGTTACTTCATGAATAAAAACTCCATGATCACTAAATATTATCACTCTTGGGTCTCACCACGTATGTCATATTGCATTTTGCAGGTCAGCTATGAAGATGTTCAAAGTCGTCGATGTAGGTGGACACAATAGAAGCTTAATTAGTGTTGACAGTATTGAAGGAATCATGTCAAAAGCTCGTGAGAAATTAAGCTTTCCAGATAATTCATTATGCAAGGTACTCACACTTTTTCCTCTGGTTAACTTTGAAAATAGCAATCGATTCCAACTCTATTTAACAATTTGACTTATAACGTAGATTGTCCTTGAAGGAGATGGGACGGAAATCGATGACTTTGAGATTCTGAAGAACTGCGCAGAGGATTACTCGAATGATGGACCTGTCAAACTGATGATTCTGCTGGAAGACGAAAAGTGGCAACCAGTTCCTAAAAGGGTGCCCCTTGACCTTATTACACCAGAACGGAATACGGAAGGTAATAATGAAAAAATAAACAATAAATTACTATTTAGGGGAAAAGAATCATTTCAAGAAGTACATTGAACGTCTACATAACTCATCCCTTATATCATGGAAATTTTTTGTATTTTACAGTGCGCCAGAGGAGTGAATCTTTTCCGACCATTGACCCTATTACGCCAGAACGGAATGTGGAAGGTAATATTAAAAAATGAACAATAAATTACTATTTAGAGGAAAAGGATCATTTCAAGTACATTGAACGTCTACATAACTCATCCCTTATATCATGGAAATTTTGTGTATTTTACAATGCGCCAGAGGAGTGACTTTTTTTTAACCACTCCTAAAACAAGTCGGATCTGGTCACTAAATGCACAGGGACAGATCCCACCTCTACCTCTCCATGAAATAATCCCACAAGAATTTAGAGATATTCCGGAAAATCCTGGTGGATTGAAGATAGACATCATCGAAGCAGTGGCTAAGTACATGTCAAAAACATTGAGAGATTGGAGTAAGCCAACAGCTAGAGCTCTAGCTAAATCGATAGTGACAAAATTTCCAAGAGCCTTCGAGCAAAGAATCACGCTCGACGATGCGGACGGCGTCTTTTCTGATGGAGTTGAGGAATTGACGACCCGTATTTACGAGAGTGCTAGGTATTTGAAACCAGATGCATTAAAACAACCTCGCAAGAAGAAGAAGACAGCTGAAACCGAAAACGATGGCGACAATACTTTAGGCAGTACGAGGGAGCTACCCGTTAAAAAGTATGGGACAGCTAAGCAGGACGTATACGGCTGTGTCGCTTATGAGCCTCCTCTTCCTGAAGGTGAAACTGAGGAATCTCAAAGAGAGAGAAAACTATCTCTCTGTCAGGACTTTGGGAAAAATGAACTAGGGGAAGAGGTGGTTGTACATCTTTTGAATAGAACTTTCGCATCCCAAAGAATCTGCCTGAATAGAAGAGACAGACAGACATTACCTTTAAGTGCCATCTTCACTGACCAATGGCCTCACTGGAAAGAAAAAGAACATTTTATAAATCACGCTTCCACAGTTATTGGTCCTGACATGAAAAAAGTTTGGGAAAAAAACGTTACAGAAAAACTTCCTGTTATTAACAAATATTTTGAAAGCTACGTATGGAAGAATAAGCAAAATAAGAATGTCCCAAAATTATGCAAGGACATAAGGGAACAAATGGAAGACTCGAGAAAAGCCGGCAAAAATCTGAGCAGTAAAGTTGCAGAAACTCTTGTTCTCTTGAAATATGTCTCATGTTATTTCAAGGAAGATGATATCTTCTTATTGGTTGTAAGTATTCTATGGATTTCATATTTTTGTTTTTCAAGTTTTCTCTATTATTTTATAATTCCCTCCATCGAATTGATTTTCCTGAATGATGATCTTCACTGATATTTTCAGGATCCTGCGGATGACGAGAAGATGAACTTAAAAGTCATGCATTCTGAACGTCCCGTCCTGGTTATCAAGGGCGAATCCTTGTACGACCCCAAGAACCGATGTTTGATTTATTTAGAAGGAATTATCGTGGCTGAGGCAGACTGTGTTCTCCAAGGAATTTTCCTACTAATGATCAGCTTCTACGTTTATAGTTGCATTTACCAAATTGTTCACTTTGAGTCCACTCGATAATCGATCAAGAACGATCTGGTGGTCGATTATGTATTTCCACATTCACATTCACTAGTGACCAGTCACTTTTTATAAATTCGTTCGACATGTGAATTTTCAAATCTTGAACATCTTTGACGAGACCCGAAACTTCCCCAATTCACGAAAATGGTACCTCTGAAAATCAGATATAAATATTATAAGATTCTCTAAAATGTGTTTGGGTCTCGTCAATGACTTTCAAAATTTGGAAAATGTCATGTTGAGCGGATTTCCGGAAAGTGACAGGTGACAAGTGAATGTGAAGGTGAATGTAGAAATACACAATCAAACCCCTGATCAAATTTTCAGAATGATCTGCTGTTCCATTCGTAAACACTATTGTAAAGAATATCGCCTTTGTTTGAGGATGCTCCTAAGCATAAATCGTTCTGAAGGAAATAAACGGCAAGAGGAACAGAATGGGAATCAGAAACCAGATGCACGAGTAATAAAATTGATGCAAAGAATTGCAGAATACCATTTCATGGGCTGAAATGGACTCAATCAAAGTTGAAGGCTCTCCCATCCTATTTGTTTTATCTATTTAGTGTATTCATTAATTGATATAGATCATGAATATAGTTGTGTGTTATATAATTTTTGTGTTATATCGTTTTTTAATTCTATTACATCAAATGTAATAGATCATGCCCAAACTCTTAATTCTATTCACATCATTTTTAGTTATTTTCTGTCACATTTCATGAGGAAAATCCCCAAACTTTAGAATAATTTCCCCTATTCCTTAAGAATTTTTCTCATGAAACGTTGGGAAAATTCCCAAACTCTTGAGTAAATTCCCATCAATGTTGGGAATTTTCCTCGTGAAACTTTGGGGAAATTCCCAAATTCATGAGTAAATTCCCATCAATGTTGGGAATTTTCCTCATTAAACGTTGGGAAAATTGCCAAACTCATGAGTAAATTCCCATCAATGTTGGGAATTTTTCTCACGAAATGTTGGGAAATTTCCCAAACTCTTGGGGAAATTCCTATCATTCTTTGGGATTTTCCCCTCGAATGTTTGGGAATATTCCCAAAGTGATTGGGGGAAAAGCTTCCCAAACTTTTTGGGAAAATTCGCAAAAAAATTTTTACAGTGTAGCACACATCTAGGTAGAATATACGTTCTACTGCATACAGAATGTTTTGATATTTTCGTTGCGAACCGTTGTTCCTAAGTTGTTAAAATAACATTATGTACATTATATATAAATCAATGGAAAGAATTTAAATAAAGATGGTTTATTTTGTAAATTCAATTTTTTAACATATCATCAATAGGAGTATTTAAAAAATATTATGAGAATAAAGCAGACAAATTTCGCAATTGTTTTGGAAATTGAAAAAAAATTTCGAAATTTTTGAAAATTTTTGGAAAAAAATTACTTTTGCCCAGCCAAATTTTACTTTCGCCCCGCTAAATTTCACTTTCGCCCCGCTCATTTTACTTTCGCCCCGCTAATTTTACTTTCGCCCCGATTATTTTACTTTTTCCCCGCAAAACTAGTTTTCGGGAAAAATAGGCTACTTTCGCCCCACTTATCAGGGGCAAAAGGTGGGTTTTACCGGTCGGATGTGGAATAAAAAAAATTATAAACTTGTTTTCAAAAAATTCCCAATCTCGACCAAAGTCGTGAGTTTGATCGTTTGTTTAACTGGGGCGTCGAAATTATGTGTTTCGTTCCGATAAAATTGAGCGTACAGTACAATACATATTGTGACACATTTACCTTTGTCTCTACTTCAAAGAAACTAGAGTGCTTTGTGAGAAAAAAAAATTAAAAATAAGAAAGGTACGTGATCTGAGATATCCAAATTATATTCAATTTTACTTAATGGGAGAGATTTCTCTACAGTAGATAATGAAACATAAATAGACGATTATTATTTTAAAATACTAATGATGTGTATATCGGGGGATTTTTAAAAATACAAATGTTGTCATGAATGGCTTCGAACTACGACTCTGACTATTCGTACCAAAATTTTGACATGCGCATACTCCCTAATTATTACATGCTGTTTTTTCATTCTCATCCTAATGAGAAGGTATAAGTTTTATGTAAAATTTGACTTTTTCAGTTTTAATCAAATCTTCACGTTTGGAGACCCCCTAAATCAGAAAATACGATGTTTGCGAAGGTGTCTGTCTTCCTGTAGGCACGGTAGCTTTCATGAGACTGATCTGATTGGATTGAGGTTTGGCAGAATTTTTTAAAGCATGAAAAGAAAGAGCAAGTTCGTTAAGCAGCCATTTCTTACCAATGGTTCTGGTTTCATCCATTAAAAATGTTTTTTTTTTAAATTCCATTTTTCTCCAAAACTGTACGAGGTGTAATAAAATGTTATAAAGCAAAATTTTTCATAACAAAAAGATTAACGAATTTTGTGAGAACCATTTTTGGATAAATAACATAGTTTTCGTCTTAATCGTGAAAAATGCTATTAAAATAAGAAATTCCATTTTTTGGCAAAACTATGCAAGATTCGAAAAAAATGTTAAGAGACTAAATTGTTCACATCAAAAAGACGAAGAAGAATAATTATAAATAGTGTGTGAAAAAGTTAGAAAAATGGGTGAATTATATTAGGGAAGAAAGTAAAATAAAACAGAACGTTCGCAAATCCAAATTACGCACAGATAAGTTTATATTTGTCAACAGGCCAGTTCACGAACATTACAGATAATATTAAGTAACACGAATTACGAAAAGTGTGTCAAAAGAAATAGCAGTCATATAATATATAATGTATACTCTTGTATATTGTGCAGTTCAATTTCCAATAATATGTGATTAACTTTTTGGTATAGAAAAAACCATATGTACCACAGAATAAGTGTAATTAGGCATTTTAGTCTGGAAATTAAAAAAAATCTATTCAAACTTTTTTACATTCTCATCATAGAAGATATATATTTGTGTCAAACTTCCCCCCTCTCCCGTTTTTGTCAAATGCACACGTTTTGGGACCCCCTAAACCCAAAAAAACAGGTTTTTACGAATGTGTCTGTATGTATGTCTGTCTATCTGTATGCCTATATGTATTTGAGCACAATAACTTTTGAAAAATTCAATCTATTAGATTAGCCTTTGGTACACTCGACAAGTGTCGGAAACTGAATTTCAAGTTTCTTAGCCAGCTACTTTGGATGAAAATATAAAAAGTTAGAGCATTTTAAAAAGTTTTGAGACAATTTTTTCAAGATTTAAAAATTGTATGTACGGCTATTGGTAGTACTCGGAGGGTCGAACAATTTATCTTCACGACTTTCTTACGATAAAAAGAAAATTGTCAGAGTTATAACATGTTCAGAATTAAAAAAAACAAACGAAAATGAAAATTTCATGTCCAATTTTTTCAACTAAAATTTCAACGCACGATATTAAATTTTCTTGGAAAATCGAAAATTCAATTTTTGATCGCTCAAAAAATAATGAAAAATCCAAAATTTTATTTTGCGGTTAAACTATACAAGGTAAGAACAAAATTTGAACACAAAAGGTGTTCATACACAAAAGAGATAAAAATTTATTATTTATCACTTTTTGATAAGGCGCGTAGTTTTTATTTTATTCGTAAAACAAAACATTGAAAATAAAAAATAAAATTTGTTGGACAAAATTGTTCTATAGTATGCGCACTTTTTCTAATTATGAAAAACAAGACCATAAAAATACATTTGTTTCAATATCAATGCATATTATGAATTGTAATAATATACATTTATTGAAATGATACATTTTTTAGGGTAGCTGAGAATGAGAATTAATATAAAATAAAGTACAAATATTAAAGTTATCATGAAAAATGAAATTTGTACCTTATTTTGTAATATCTAAATCGAGTGCGAAGCACGAGTTACGTGATGAAAATGTTTTCGTTAAAGCCGAAGGAGCTTTAACAAAAGAGAATTCACAATCACGAAATGGCAGTTGTCGATGCTTTGACCTTGAATTTTAAAATGTTCGTGCACAAATGTGAAGAAAGTATTATTTAAGCGAATTTTCAACCAACCAGATTGCCACATCTACGAATGTGAGTATCCTTCACTGAAAAAAATGGTTAGTTGTGACAAGAAGATCTTTATTAGTAGATATGGTATTAGATGCGACAACCACTCCGATGGTAAAAGTAACTAACCAGTTTAGTGCGGCAACAAGTCGCCATCAGTAATCCTACGTAGGTTATATTAGTAACGATAGTAATTCTAGTCACAACAAATAAAGTAGTCACATTTACCACCAATTTATTTCCCGAGAAATAAAAGTAGTAATAGTTACAAGTTTCCCTCCTTGGCGACATTGGCAGAACTGAAGCCTGAGCAGTGCTGCCAATATTCGCACCGAAATATCGCGTCATGTTCTCGATCGTCGCCATTTTCATCTTAACCTTTCTGTGAATTGTGCAGTAGTGAAGACCGTGAAGACTATCGCATCGGTTTGAATTTTCTAATAGACTCACTACAACTGCAAGTCTGCACTTTTAAATACACAGGAACTCGAACATAAGGCCGACTGATTTAGTTCTTCCAAGAACTGCTGGCCCACGCAGTTTTTCAGCGCACAAGCAGTGTCAACAATGCGTGGCCACCCCGCACCATTCATCCAATGACGAATTTAGTGCCACGGCCACTGCAAGGCAACCCCCGAAACTGGCCTTATATTGAAGTTCTTGTGTATTAAAATTGTAGTGGTTTTTCATTAACATCCTAATGGGCATGTGGGTGTATTTTGACATGACATCTTATCAGGACCTGGTCTCTATAGGAAGTCGTGAGGACGCTCTTGTGTCCACTATAGAGAAATTATAGTAAAATTTACTATAATTTCCATATTGAAAAGTATTAACTTCGCAATAGTTCCCGGCCTACCTCTAGGCAAGGAAGCAAAAACTCTTTATATATATATATATATATATATATATATATATTTATTTATTTATTTATCTATTTCGTCTATTTGAAGCATAGTTCTTGAAATATGAATGTAATAGTCGAATTTTTTTAAAGCAATTATTTCAGTAAACAAAGATCAAAACGCATTCTGAAATAAAAGTCAGATTTTCAGTCAGAATAAATTGTTTGAATTACTATTTTATTTTATTGTTTTAATCGTGAAAAATAGTTCTGAGGGCATACAAAAATTAAATATTCCGAAAAACCACACACGAGATGAAAAGGAAATTAAATAGGCAAACTTTTTATGAGAATGTGCCCAAGTATCGGGCTGATTTTTTCACTGGTAATGTTATTTTTTACGAATAAAACAAAAACTACACATCCTATCAAAAATTGACCAATGACAAATTTTTAGATCCTTTTTCTAATGCACAAATTTTGTTGAATCATCAATTATCGTATCTTGCATAACTTGACCATAAAATTAAATTTTTTGATTTTTCATCATTTTTTGTGCAATAAAAATGTGAATTTTCTATTTTCGGAGAAAATTCAAGAGTTCATCATAATAATCTTGTACGGCGTGCAAAAAGAAACATTTTTCTTGTCTCCGCTTTTTTTCGTATCGTGTGCTGTAACTCTGCAAATTTCCGTTTTATCGACAAATGTCATTGGAATAAATTGTTTGAATTTTCGAGAACTATAAGCGGCCGTACATATAATTCTCCAATTTTGAAAAAAATGGTCTTAAAAGTTTTCAAAATGCTCTCACTTTTCGAATTTTAATCCAAAATGGCTGGCTAACAAACTTGACCTTTAGTTTAGGAGACTTGAAAAGTATACTAAAGGCCAGTCAATTCGGTAAATTCTTTCAAAAGTTACCGTGCTCACAGACATACATACTCTGGATGAGAATGTAAAAACATATCTTTTGATCATATACACAACAAATCTAACTTAATAAAAAAAATAATTTTTCTGAAGTAAGCTTTTATAATATTAATTGTCACAGAAACTTGTAGATATACTGAATCCAAGATTTTTTGCACCCATACAACAAACGTTTTTAATCTTCAAAAACATTCAAAATTGGGACTACCCAACGGAAACTGAAATTTAGTAATTTTGAATTCTCTTTTGTTAAAGCTCATTTGGGTTTGACGAACACATTTTCGTCGTGTGTCTCGTTAGAAAAAAAGTCAATAGCAAATTTTACGATCTAAGTTGAAGACAATTTTGTTGATAAACATTGTATTGTACCTTGTGTCTCTTTTCCAAAAATGTTATCTGTTTACTTGTAATGTAATTTTCCACAATTAAAACAAAAACTACGCCTCTTCAAACAAATATTTTATAACAAATTTGTCGATCTTTTTTTGGTGAAAAACTGTTGTCTATTCATTTTTTCTCCTTATCTTGTGCCGCTTTCTCTTTGTCAAGATGAAGGAGGAATTGGCGGCAAGGCTTCTCCGCACGGGACACCTCAAAGTGGGATGGGCGTCCTGTCGCGTGCGGAAGAAGACGGTGGCCTTGAGGTGTTACCGCTGTCTAGGCTTTGGCCACATGGCAGCGGGCTGCAAGGGTTCAGACAGGACGAAGGCCTGCTGGAGATGTGGCAAAGAGGGCCATAGGGCTGCGGCGTGCGAAAGTAGGCCGCAGTGCTTCCTCTGCGCTGCAGCAAAAAGAGATCCCCTGACTGATCATCAGCCGCGGACAATGAGGTTCAGGGCGTTCGGAGAGGCAGCTTTGGTGAAGAAGCCTCAAGGGCGCTCTGCATAGCCTAATATACCCAACCAGGATGCCGAAGGCCGACGATGAAAACCGACATATTCAAATTTTACATAAAACTAATACCTTCGCATTAGGATAAGAATGTAGAAATAAAAAATAATTTGTTTTAAACTGGGATCATTTCACAAATATTCTATACGAGGTCTGTCCTTGTGTTCCAACATTGTAACTACTGTACTACTGTCAAAAACTAAGCGACGCAGACCTGTGAATCTTTAGTCGACTAGTGTAAGCAGTTACAAAGATTTCTTACCACGTACGCATCGCATTCCAGGATGTCGGAACGCACTGAACAAAGAGTCTAAAGTAAATTTTGCCAAACACTTGGCAATGCATTTTCGAAACCATTATTCTGATTCGGAAAGTGTATGGTGAGTCTATGAGTGATACTCAAATTGAAGAGTGTATAGGCGATTTCGAAGTGATCGTACTTGAGTGGACTCGAACTAGCCAAAACTCCTCAAAATATGGAACCAAGAAGGTGTTGCGCACATTGAATACGCTTTGAAAGCTCATGCGGTGCGTATACTTTTTTCAGAACAAGCCTGCTAAAAGTTCGACTTTGAATTAGTCATTTTCAATGTTGACGACTGATCAATTTAACAGCTAAGGGCTATTAGAACTGAAAAGGCCTTAGAAAGGTATAAAACCAAAAATTTGGAGCAAAAAAAGAGTGCTCAAAGTGACAGTAGATGATTTCCACCTGCCATGGCGTTTAAGCACTGTAATATCTGCTCCGGAATCCTCTAGTAAATTTGGGCATTTTTCCGAATTTATTTTTTGTAGGAACTTGGAATGTACTTTTTCCATTTTGATAGTTTCGGATTCCGGAAGGTCCTCAAGGGTACGCGTGCAAGCTTCTTCGACGGCACTTAGGGTCCCATGGTGCTGTCCTTTGAGAGAGAATTTCACTTTTGGGAATAGAAAAAAGTCTGCTGGGGCCAAGTCGGGACTGTAAGGGGGTTGGGGAGTCGTCGCGACGCCGTTTTGCGCCAGGTAGTCGGTCACCTTGGAGCAGATGTGGCTGGGTGCATTGCCATGATGCAATTTCCAATTTCACAACTGCTCCAAGGTGACTGACAACCAGACGCCAAACGGCGTCGTGACGATTCCTCAACCCTCTTACAGTCCCGACTTGGGCCCAGCAAACTTTTTTTCACTCCTCGAAGTGGAATCCTCCCTCAAAGGACACCATCATGGGACCATAAGTGCCGTCAAAGAAGCTTGCACGCGTCCTCTTAAGGACCTTCCGGAATCCGCCTACCAGGGAGCCTTCGAGTCGTGGAACAGCCGCTGGCAAAAGTATGTCGACGCTCAAGACAATCCCTGTATGTCTGGAGACTAACCTCCTAGTCGTTAATCCGGGACCTATTTGGCCAAGGGTGTGATGGCTATGTGCCATTGTGTCAGGTTGGATAGATGAAGTATTGACGAGTAACCTAGAGATCCTCGAGGGAGAGTTGGGATATGTGAGCGTCGTTTCTGATTGGTGGGGCCAACCGGAATACGGAAGTCCTTCTTAGCGCACAATTTTGAATTTAAATTTATTTTCTTTTTCCTTCAAAAATAAATATTATATAATAAATTTTTGTATAACTGTTTTAAAGTATTGAACATTCGACTTATGGTATTCTGCAACATTTCGGTTTATATAAAAAAAATGTTTCTGTGATTTAAAATTTGTTTAATGATAAGGATGTTAGATATAAATACGAAAGTTCAATTTGTACATTTTACCCAATAAATATTAGAACTGAATATCTTTTAGTTCTATAATACATCTATAAAAAAGAAGTATTACTATAGAGCGAAAAAGAAGTATCATTATAAAGCGAGAAAGTATGCAATTTAATTGTCAGAGAAAATTTGTTTGACCGGTTCACGATTGACAGCACATAACAACTTTGAGTTAAGGTTAGTCCTTACGCACGCGTTGTCAAGAAAATGTTCAAATTTTGTGACTAATTCCGTATCCTCCCCAGAGGATATGTAGAGTACCCAATAGGAACAGATGTTTGTTAAGCGAGGTAGTTGGTTATGGAAGTAAAAGGTGGCTTTTTGTGCATTGAAGAAATGGCGCGAAATTTAAAATGATAGTTTCAGAACGAAGTTGTGGACGACAAAGTGGTTAGTAGGAATCTCAAAGATTCCTAGGCCAAAAAGTAATTTTCAGATCAGTAAATCGTTAATTTTAAAAAATTGCAAAAGAAAAGAAGTTATTTTACTTGTTGGATCAACGAGAAAATGTTCAGCTATGTATGGTGGACAGAATTTATTTTTAACAAGAGAAGATAATATATTCCTCCTGGATTCTGTGTAATTCGGGCAAGCCCATAAAACATGATTGATGTCCCCTTCAGGAAAGCCACAAAAAGCGCAGTCGTCTCTCTCAATAAAGTTTTTCCTTTCCAAGCTTGCAGCTAGATTATAGTGGTTAGCACGCAATCTATATAAAATAACAATTGATTTTCTGTCAAATTTGCATTTGTGAAACCAAGGTTTGCCAACCCGTTGTTTGTAATGTGGGCGGTGGTTCCCGTCAGATGTCACCCCTGGCGCTCAAGCTATAAAGCCTATTGTGCCACACCCGTGTTTATTCTCAAGCCAGTATTCGGTATCCGGCCATCTTTGCCGAAGGTTTTTTGGATCGCGGTGGGTTCCGTTGTTACCAAAGTTCTGAGAATATACCTGTCAGGTGCCAGGCGTACCTATCGCACAGTAAATGCCATCCTACTTTCTTGATCAGGCTAAGTGATCCTCATCCACTCTGCCATTCGATAGCCTCCCTAGCAGGCTGCAGAGATGGGATACGGCCAGACTAGGGTGAACGAAACGATCCCTCTGAGGTGAGACAGGTTTCAAATTTTTCAAGTCTTCTCCATGACACCGATTCAAGAAATGGAAATATTTCCTCATGAGGAACAATTAAAAATTACCATAATTTTCATAATTTCCAAAAATTCATCGAAACTTTTCAAATTTTTTTTTTAAATGTCAAAATTTGCAACAATTTCCAACAAGTTTGAAGACTGCAATTATTCAAAAATTTTGGTGGACGCATGCGCAATACATCAGGCTGCCATTGTCCACATTCGATGCCCTACAAAGGTGTGGAAATTCGAACTTTCAGACTGGATGTTGTAAAAAGAGTATTGAAAAGAAGTTCTGAAGCGATTACGTGACACAGAGAGAGAGAGAGAGAGAAACGCACTGATTGTGGTCCTGACCTGGCTCCCTGTGATTTCTGGCTGTTCCCCAAATTAGAGTAACATGTAAAACGAAAAACATTTCAAGACGTAGGGGAAATAAAACAAAATTTGACGAAGCAGCAGTTAGCAATATCGAAAGGAGTCTTTAAAAGCTGCTTCCGGAAGTGGTAGGATAGCTGGAAGAAGGTTATTGCTTGCAAAGGAGAGTACTTTGAAGAGGATATCATCGCGATTGACCAAAATCAACTCCTACTTCTGATAAACCACAAAGTTGGATACTTTCTAGAAAGACCTCGTCCATGGGTTATTCTGCACGCACAAGGTACTTTCGAAAAACATAAATTTAAAAAAAAAATGTTTTTTCAAACTGATTTCTTTTAGCGTACATTAAGTTTATTACTATTGAAACAAGAATTTATAAAAGTATGCAGGCTACATTTTCCATTTCCCATTTTTCTTGTCACTAGAATTAGTGCTAAATGAAGTACGTGAAAATGCGATCAAATTTTCACAAATGAGCAATAGTATAATAGAAAATACATAGTAGATATAAATAAAGTGAAACTTTTTTTTTATGCATTGAATAGAAAAGATTGTTGCTAATTTCTTTCAAAATTAAAATGAATCAATTTTTGATTATAATTTGAAGACAAAACTTTATTCTTTCATTAGCTAAGAGAAAAATTATTTTTCACCATAAGTGTATTTGAACAATGTCACTTATTTTTCAAAAGCTATTCCATATACTTACTTTGAAAAATAATTTTTGTCCACCTTGTAAAAAAATTATGTTTTATCGCAGGCAATTGGTATTATTGCTCAGCCCTCGGCGTGCAAAAATCTTGCCAGCTGACATCACAACTTAAAATATCCAATTGGTTCTGCAACTTCTGCGATTCAATTTTTTGTTTTTCGCATTTCTAATTACAAAAGTCATATTATTTGTTTATTTATCCTCGCTTATGGCTAAGAGAAAATTATTCATTCGAAATGTTTCCTTTTCATTAATTTTCTGTAAAGTTTTTTTTCAAAGGGTTCAATTTCTTAATACCGATCCCTGACAAACTAAAAGTAAAGGCTTCAAATTTTCACCTTTTACTCAGTAACTTTTGTTAAGAAATATAAAAGTTATTGATTGTGAGTTATGTCGATGGATACTAATGAAAATACGCAAGGTTTTTTGGACTATTTTTCTATTTATAAAGAAAGTTCTGAATGTTGACACTTAGAACTGAGATGATGAGTAGTGAGATATTTTTTTCGATCCGATGTCCAAGCGGGTCCCGAAAAGGTATTCCTCGTTATCAAAACGACGGTTGTTCATGTATACACGTAACCTTGAAAATATTTGCGTGCATATGTATTGTATATTGCATTGAAATAAAAATATTCATGATGAAAATTGTATTTTTTTAGTTCAACTTTAAGATTCTTAAGCATCAATTTCAAAGTGGTTCCTCATTTATTACCTAAGTGACTCCAAAGTTTGCCTCAACCATGTGTGGATATCTGTTGAAGCGATTTTTCGGGTACATGATATTTTTCACTCTGGCTCACAATAATATAACCTAATTTTTACTATGAAACTTGTTATGAGGTACTAAAGTGAAGATATCAAGGTTTACAATAATGCAAAGATTTGATTTAATAATCTGATGCATCGACACCAAAATGCCCTGTCTCTGGAAAATTACCCATATAGAAGAACTTAAATACCGTTTTTCCCAAAAAAAATTTCTTTTCTTCTTGCAATACTGGTCGAAAATTATCAAAATATTCAATTGCTTGTAGATTAAATACGTGAATTGTAATGTTTCCAGGAAACGTAAAATATATTAAATAGATATAATTCTACGGCTTCATCATTCTTGTATGACGACAAAAATTTATAAACAAATTTTGTGATGCCCGCTAATAATAATTTTGCATGTGAGAGAAAAAATCTCAGAATTTACATTTTTTACACAAAATAATTATTTTTGTTACAGGCATATTGAAGATTATTCCAAGGAATATGGGCGAGCAATACGTAATTTTCAGTAGTATGTTATGAAACATATCATTAAAAAAATAATATCTTTTTCACCTTTAATTTTAATGCATTAGCAAATAATATTTCCATTCAGGTTACCTTGAATTCTGATATTTTATTTCAGCGAAGCAACAATATTTTACTGAATCTTTCACATAATCTGATTGGGAGCTCGTAGTACGTTATCAGAGTTCTTCTTTAAGGAACTTCTTGGCTTCTCTTATTATTAAAATTCGACCTTGAATAGCTTATAACTAATACCCGTAAATTAATTAATATTTATCAGATTTATTTTCTATCTCCAGAAAAGGTGGCCCAATCTCTTAGTGCTGCGACTCAGGAAAGATCCACTAATGATGATAAGGAGATTAGGCAGAAATCTGATGAAAGTGACATCAATAAGCCATATAAAGTAATATCTATACTTCTATATCTATCTACCTTCCTGTCTCTCTGTCTATCTATCTATCTATCTATACTTTTCGGTTCGATTCCTTGATAATGAAACTGGACGGCCTATGAAAAATCCACAAGATACGTCCTCTGGTTGTGGATAGAGGATCCCTGTACCAAGAGTGTCTACTGAATACGGTTAAAATACATAAGAGGCAGTCGCAGACAGTTGTCCGGGGATAGTCCCGAAGAAAAGACACCCAAGCTGAGACGTAGCAAGCATAGAAACCGCGCGAACCCCTTTTCTAGCTGGTCTTCCAAACAACAGTCACACCACCACACTCAGTTGTAGATGCAGTTTAAAACGATCGAGCGCCCAGAGTACCCGATATTGGGTCTACAAATAGTGCCGATTACCCTGGAGTAGAGGGTGCTGAAAATAATTTGGATGGAAACACAACGAAGGTCCGGCGATTTTCTTAGACAACTGAGTCGACGGATCGACTGAGAGATGACTAGATGGACTTCTATGATGCCAGCATTATCCCTGTTCGCAGAGGCTTCGTGGCGCGTATGTACACTCTGTGGTGCCTGAAACACCCAGAGCTTCAGCACGTTTAGGAAGGTCCTTGTAAAAGCAAGCTGACTACCTCTCGCGTACTGGATATGAACGCAAAGCGCTTCCCCAAACACTGCATGAACACGCCGCAGTGGAAGTGGAGGAAGCGACATTAGGACTAATCGCAGGAAGTATATACCCCCTGAGAGATAATGGCGATTTTAGGTCAAGGAAGCATATTTACAACCAGATTCCTCCCAAGCTCCGAGATGTGGCTAAAATAAATGCTTCCCTGCGTAAGGATGTCCAGGGTGATACCGACGATGAAACACAAGTCTAAAAGACACTTGCATCAACTAAACAAGAAGATTGGCTGGGCCAAATAGAATGCTTTCTGTGTCCAGTGTGTGATTTACTACATAACACTTGTTAGGCCGTTTACGGAAAGGTCAAAGCTGCTGACAGTCAAGCAGCACATTGTTAGTAAATACGGGTGTTATCTGACGCAAGGAGCAGAATACAGAAGAGTGATGGGTCAGGGGGAAATAACAATTAGGCGCTGACACATCATGCCCTTTTAACGATCTCCCTGCTTCTGTCAAAACTGCGCGTAAGCCGGTCGAGCTCGAAACTTATTTGGAGAAAGGTTTACGAGGTCGTACCTTAATTAAATAGAAAACACAGAAAATATCATTCGATTCAAGGAGCTTTGCGACAACTTCATAACATCTGAGGAGGAATGTCCATCATTCACTGCCGATGAGGTAAAGAAAGCACTAAGTGGCATGCAGAACTTTTCCGCTGCAGGACCAGATGTTAACAAGAACTTCTGGTAGAAGAAGAAAACTTCTTCACAGGCACACATTTGGTCCACATCGTCACTTCATGTTGGAAGTCGTAGACACCCATTCTGCAGTGCTTGATGTTAGGAAGCACTATACTTCTACCGATGGAAGGCGACTTGTCCAACCCAATGAACTATAGGCTAATAGCTTATCTGAACACGCTGCACAAGATCAAGAATTAGAACTGTTTGGGGAGAGATGTAAGAACAACGTGGCTCGAAGGAAGGTGTAACAGGCTGCCAAGAGAACCTGCTAATTGACAGGTGTATTTGCAAGGACGCAGCATTCTACCAGCGGTGCCTTTCGATGGCCTGGATTGAATTTCGGAAGGCTTTTGATTCAACCTCCCATAGACTTATCATTTATTTGTTAGAAAGCTTGAAGGGCTATCCACACATATTGAGATATGTATATAGAGAGATTGATACCCCTTAGGAAAATTAGATCCACTACCTCATCTGGAAATAATGGTGTGACAAAGAATAGCGTCACCTTCCAGAAAGCCGACTTTCAGGACGACACCATGAGCATTTCCCTCTTTTGAATCACACTTCTGCTTCCGTCTCATGCACTGAATATGAGAGATTGGTATGGACTCTAGATTGGACAAGGCGGGGTGAGAAAACACAAAAGGCCTCGCTTCGGTACTGCGTTCAAACCATAGAAGAAGTAACGGGCTTCTGATTTTCATCGCTCACGTGCGGTCTCAGGTATCTAATATGTTCTTCGCTAGCATTTCTCGCGTTCATTGAAACCACAGTAAAAACGAGCAGAGAATGGCGGCGTTTAATCCTAAAGGAGTCCACAAATTTTGGACACAACTTGGCGGCCAACTTTCACACATTCTTTGTCCCGCTACTTTTGGGTAAGTACCATGCTGAGTCCGGAAGGGTTCGCATCGGTCTAAAGGCTAAAGGGCTTTTCAACCACGCCCTTAAACATGGGTTAGGTAACGGGTAACGGTAGATTCATTCGATTAGGCATTGTGAACGATGTTGAGATCTCATAGAAATTCGCGCAATTGAATGAAAGATTTGGAATCTCTATTCGAGGTGCGAATTCCAATGGCCTAATTCTGGGTGTCGAAATTGCTTTTACGTAGGCCGCTGTTGAGGTTATTGTGGTTAGGGTGGCTATGTCTGTTTAATACGCGGAGGTTGTCACGCTAGGGTTTATGGTTACTGTCCATGCTCCCAAGTGTGCGACCGGGTCCAGTATATCTGAGTTGTTGGCTGACCCAAACGAGTCTAATTCTCACGACAGCCGTCTATTCTCGCCATCCGCTTTGATATCCGTTGGGACTGATGTGACGGACGTGACGTCGGAATCTTGTGACGTCTTCCCTTCAAGAAGCTTATGCCACTTACGCAATCTCGAGCATCTTTCTTCTCGCGTACCTCTAGTACTCTACAGGTACATAACATACATACTCTACACTCTACTATACTGTAGTAAGAGTAGCAGGGTTTCTGTTATTTCTGATTTGTATACTTCTGCTTTCATACACTTCAACACAGCGTATGTATTTGCCGCTAATTCTATAAACGTAATTGAAAATTTGATATTTCCGAGTGAAAGATCAAATCCTATTCCCGAAAAACGAGAAAAGTAAACTTTCGTTTTATTTCACATCATTCACCAGAAGGATATAATTTCAAGCCCTAAAACGTCAGCTGTTTTTGCAAGTTACCGGTGGCGCGTACTTCTTGTCATTGCGCGACTAGATGATTATTCGGAACCGAAAAGGGACAACAAAAATAAATAAAATATTTCTAAAGGTTCCGTGAGTGTTCCTTAATACTGGTTTTTATTTTTAAGTTGAGGCTCCCGACTCAGGCTGGCTTTATGTGACGGATAAAAAATGCCCCTTCAGAAGAATTACATACCACGATACTTCTGAAAACAGAATTACCGAAACTGCCTGGATTACCGACTTAGAAAATAAACACGTAAAGCTTCTGCGTCGTCGAGTGGGGCATATGACAGGTTTGTCAATCGATACAGCCGAGGCACTGCAAATTGCTTATTACGTTATTGGGGGCCTTTATCTAGTACACAAAGATTTCTATGATTTAAGCAAATTATCAGTGAACTTTGATGTATATCGAGCTAGTACTTCACTGATACAATAAAAAATTTTAAACTTTCCAGGACGTCCGATTGTTCCCCTCCAACATTGGAAATCGAATCGCCACTGTTCTGTTTTATGTAAGTAAACAAATCCTTTTCAGTCCGTGCGTGCAATCTAAACAAATTCGAACTCAAATTCATTCGGGTTGCCCGCACAGATTGATAAGTATTAAAATAATAAGTCTCATTGAACTTGGTTTCAATGTATAAGAACACCGTTATTGCATCCAACCTGTGAATTATTCAATAAGCCTGCCTTGTAACTTCACTTTTATATTACGACCTAAACTTTCAC
Source organism: Andricus curvator (assembly GCA_932195095.1). Classification (NCBI taxonomy): domain Eukaryota; kingdom Metazoa; phylum Arthropoda; class Insecta; order Hymenoptera; family Cynipidae; genus Andricus; species Andricus curvator. The sequence continues at coordinate 180,193 of CAKNYM010048427.1, read as the reverse complement.
TTTTGATTGTAACATCTTGCACTAATTAGGTCAGGTAATAGTTTCATGATCACCTTAGCTACCTATCTTTGATGCACATTACAGGCCGTAGCCTATTACAGATAAGGTTAAGATTTTTAATATTTATTTTGCCAATTCGGCTGCTTGCGCGCCTCTGAATTCGGAAATTTTACTACTGGTGCCACAAGTCTATCGTGCAAACCCCCACCGCCATAAGGAGTATTAACGTAGGTCCTATAGTTTCTCCCAGCGGATTATCCCCCGCCACAGTATTCTTTACATTTGCCACAGCGGAGCATCAACTGCTACAAAAAGTCTCATTTTAAAGTTGAAAACTGATAAACTTAGAAGATATATGAAATGGAATTTGGTAAATTTCCATCGCCTTTAGTATAAAATTAGTCAAGCATGAAGGTCTTTGCTTCAAAATTGCGTTTACTTAGGTTGAAATTACATTTTTTCAATTTCAACTGCATTTAATTCAAAATAGCTTAATCTAGATCATGAATCGCGTGAATATATTACTGGTAACCACTTCTATTTTAAATGCTTATCTCTGATTAATTATCATTTAAAACTTCGTGAAGCATCAAAAACCCGAAATTTCAAACAATTTCACAGAAAAGCCTTATCCATACAGTTTGTGCATGTTCCTACACAGGTTCTTGAAAAATTGAATTTCCAAATCTTGAATTTTTCATTCAAAATTAGCGATTTTAAAGAATTTCAAAACGAACTCGTTCAATCTCACATTATTTCACGTGGTGCGAAGTGAAAATTGAAATGATTGGTTTACTTTCTTCAGAGGCAAGTTTAATTTCTATAATAATGCTATTTTGGTAATGATAAAAAAAGGATAGCAAATAGTATTTAATTTTTAGGATGCTTATTACATAAAACTCCATAAGAAATATTCTTCTCAGATGAATGACGTCGAGAAAGGAGGAGCTACAGTTTTTCCGCACTTTAACGTTACCATATGGCCTAAAAAAGGTAGTGCAGCATTCTGGTACAATCTTAAACGAAATGGAGAGGGAAATTGGTTATCTCAACACGGAGCATGTCCAGTACTTTCTGGAACAAAATGGAGTAAGTTTTACTATATTTAAAATATTATGAATAAAGTGAGATTTAAATTGAATACATGTTATTAGTTTTTCTTTACATGGGGACGACCACCCTCATGGATCGCTGATTTCAATGGGACTCAAATAGATGAAAGTACATTGAAGTACGTTAGGTACGTATTTCTTTAGCTTCAATTGGGCATTTTTGAGGAGATATAAGAAAATAAACTAATTTGAAAAATCAATGCAAAATTTCGACAATAGCTATTTGTGATACAAGTGCGCAAAATAGGCGATTGCCAACGAGTGTAAATTTGTCAGCATGAGCCGGAGGCTCGAAGCACGAGTCGGAGGTTAGCGCACGAGCGAAGCGAGTGCGAAGCGAAGCGAGTGCGAAGCGAGTGCGAAGCGAGTGCGAAGCGAGTGCGAAGCGAGTGCGAAGCGAGTGCGAAGCGAGTGCGAAGCGAGTGCGAAAACGAGGACGAGTGCGAAGAGCTGAAGGCGAATGCTGAAATCACACGAGTCAGCAATTGCCTGTTTGCACGTGTATCACACGCTATTTTTTGCAACAACCTTCCGAGAAAGTTGTACTAAGAGAAAGATAAAGGAAGAATATTTACAGTTGCGGGGGAGGGGGTGGGGGCTAAGCGGTGAAACCCTCAGCGGAACGAAAACAAATTCTAAAAATACGAAATTTTAATTAAATTAAATCGAAATATATGAAAATAACTAATATACTATCTGGTGGAGTACACTCTTCACCAGTTTGATTCGAATCTTTATTTAAGTCCATCTTCTTTTGACAATGAGAAGGAAAATTTCACTTGTACTCTAAACACGTCGACTTTAACCTCGCACCTGTCATCAGCTGTTCGCTTGGACACTGAGCGCTGCTGTTGCTACGTTGCCCCCGAATTGTCGCGATGCGGAAAGTTGCTCATCTGCAAAGTGCGCATGCGCGTACATTCCGCTGATGTGGAAAGTATATAAGAATCGAACTGCGCATGCGCCAATATCATTCCCGCATTGTTATCCGGAATGAGTCACTTTGCATATAATTTAGCTACATGGAACGGAGTACTTTCGAGGTGGGTGTTGCAAAAATTTGTTTGTGCAACCATTTATCTTGCACGTTAAATTATTGTCAGATACGTTCTGCATAATGTACAGTCAAAACGAACTTACAATTGACAATACCTGTCTCATTTGTTAATAATTGTTGATAAATATTGCATAATTCAGTTACTTTTCTTCCTAAAAGTATAGTTTTGCATAAAATATTAAGAAACTTCTCGTGCATGATTTATAGTTGAATAAATCCAGCACTTAACAATAATTATTATTTTTTAATAATGGTTTTTATGAACTCTTAAAAATCTTCGTCGTTTTTCAACATAAAAGCACCATTTCTTCAGAGGAAAGTATTACTTGACACGTTATACATTATATTTAGACACAATGAACCAGTATTTGCCAATGTGTCAAGTACTTTAAAACATTTATTATAAAAAAGTCTCAGTTAATCATATGGCATGATCATATGGCATGATGGCATCGTTTTCACTTCCGTTTCGTGGAAAAGTAACTAAAGATAACGCAATCATATCTACTTTGTCGTGAAGAAAAGGTGTTTTCATGTTACTAAGCGGCTATACTGTGCATTTATCTATGGGCTTTTATAAAAATTCAAAAAATTAGTAAATATTGGTTCAGTGTAACTGAAGGTAATGCACAAGTTGTATAGAAATAATTTTCGGCGTCGAAAAAGCGCTTCAATTTGGAAAAAAGCTAAGACGCTCATTTGTTATGATAAATTTTCATAAATACAAAAATTTGTGTTAGACACTAGTTTAATTTAACAAAAAGTCACGCACTAGGAGTAAATAATACTACTTTGCAAAGAAAACTGTGATTGAATGAAGAAAAATGATCAAATTATTTATTTTTCATAATAATTATATATAAACATATCATGGGAAATATTCAGTGTTAGTTCGTTTTTACTAGAACCTATTCATCCGACACATAGCAATACATTTAAGTGAATCAATAATGTCTACACAAACAAAATTATCGGAATTTTTAATTTATTGATCAAATAAGTTTGTTGGTGATATCTGGTGAACGATTGCCCAATGTCAGCTAAAAACAATACGCGCCTAGTGGATTTCAATCTACTGTTACCTATTTGAGTCCCATAGAAATCAATTTTACGTGAGATTGATCGTCCCCTTGTCACTCAAGTTATTAATTGTAAGTAAGGACATATAATGCCTCCGGTTTAAATGGTTTTTAAAATTTCTACTATTCCCAAAAATATCGGCAATTCAGTCTGCAAATATTTCCCAAAATATTATATAATTATAAATTTACTAAGTTTGGAATTTATAAAAGCAGATGTGACGAGAAACGAATAAGCCAGCCCTAGGACCGAAAAATGTTCACGAGAGCAAGCAAATCAAAGCGAAAGGAAGACGATCAGGTAAAAAATGGGCCTTTGTACTCACAAAAATGAGCGGTCCGTATCTGTGTGAAAGCTTGGGAAATAATAATGAGAATAACGGCTAACTACGGCCGAGTGCGGTCAAACATAGATGATATCAATGCATAATAATTATATTATGTGTTACTTTCATGTTTTACTACGACTCATAATACAAAATTAAAAAAGACTTGGAAAAACTACGAGGAAAAACTGTCTAATCACGTGCATCGAGTGCTGATCAACCGAGGCAAACGGAATACAGCTTCGAGGTATCACACAGACACGACGCGTGAGAGTATTGGTGGAAGAGTCGAGCGCTATGCGGAAAAAAATCACCTTCCAACTTTAAGCTCCAGAAAATTCAGTTTTAATCATCGAGCAATGGGGATTTTTAATTCGATAGGGAAAATGTTCATTATTCAGAATAAAAAAAAGCAGAAAGTCGATTTTTCGGTCCTCGGGCTGGTTTCTTCGTTCATCGTCACAATTTGTAATAATTTTGAAATTTTTGTTAAAATTGGTCTTTTTGTATTGTTTTGTCTGTATTCGTTGTACTTGAAAACTCTTAGGACTAGATGACATGTGAAAAGAATCAAAATTTAATTTATAGAGCAATTATTATTAGCAATGCTGGTATAATAAATACAAAGTTTTCTCATAATATCAAATTTGTTTAATTACAGTTGTGACTCAATGGCTGCATGAAAAAGGTCAAGAATACCGTAGGCCCTGTACTTTATCGGAAAATGAATAAAGTCATTTATATGATAAGTTCATTGGAAGAGTGGAAAATGAATTCTCCGAAATAATAGAGAGTGTACATACTTTAGGAGTAAACTTCACTATAATCTTTTGGAATTTATTTGGAACTCAAGTATTTATTTCAAAATTATAAGACGAATCTTGCACGATGAGAGACTTATTTTTGTCCCAATTCCATTAAAATGCCCATATTCCTTGCCTCGCAACGCAGAAACGAAACTGCCCATTCCTGACCAGTAACAAGTCTGCATGCTTAGTTGACGACACATGCACAGTCCGTCTTTAGGAGTTTCTCTTCTACCGCGGTCTATGGTAGGCGTGTTTTGATTGCGAAGTGAATTTTCTGCATTCACTGAGTGCGAACGCTCTCTCCCATTGGGTGTGGACTCTGCACAGGAGTTCAGATTCTTGATCATTATCAAGAAGTAACTGTTATTTATTTTCATTGCTTGGTTATCAAAGAATAAATCTCTTCTCAAATACCATAAACTAATAAGGTGGCCGGCACTAGCGCGCCGCGCGTGTGCTCACATTTTTGCGGAAACTTTTTTAGACGGAGGCATGGCTTGAATCACGGACCCACCAGAACCTCTGGTGAATAATAACAACATTGCTTTAATCGAACCAAACACCAAGGTAACCTCAAATGTTTTTAAAGGCGCCGAGTAGCTCATTAAAATGAAGAAATCTAAATCCCTCTCCCGTGTATAAGACTTTCTAACAGACAGATGATAAGTCTATGGGAGGTTGAATCAAAAGCTTTCCTGTAATCAATCCAGGCCATCGATAGAAATCGCTGATAGGATTCTGCGTCTTTACAGACACATCTATCGATGAGCAAGTTCTCCCGACATCCTGCTACGCCTTTCTTTGAGCCACGTTGTTCATACATATCTTGCCACACAGGTCCAATTGTCCGAACAATCCTATCATTTAGGATAGTTGTGAAGATCTTATACAGTGTGTTCAGACAATTTATTGGCCTGTAATTCTTAGGGTCAGCTAAGTTGCCCGTCTTCGGCAGGAGCACTGTGCGCCCTTCCACCAACCACCCCGGAATAGGCTCTTCCGACTCTAGATATAAGGTGAAAATTCGGGCCAGATGCTGGTGGGTTGAAGGAAACTTCTTCCACCAGAAGGTCTTGATACCATCTGGTCCCGGAGTGGAATAGTTCTTCATGCCTCTTAATACGTTTTTCACCTCCTCGGTAGTGATAGGTGGGCATTCCTCCTCAGCTGTTATGAGGGCACTGCACAGCTCCTTGAAGCTATTTATGTTCTTTGAGCCTTCTTCAAGTGGATGTTGGACTTCGTAGACTTCTCTCCAAAATGCTTCGACCTCCTCTGGTTTGGGTGGATGGTCGACAGTAACTGGAGGGTCTTGGAAGAGTCGAGATGGGTCAGACAAAAACTGTTGATTTTCTCTGACCCACCTCTCTCTCTGCTCTAGACTTCTCCTAGCGTTAGATAGTACTCATATTCTGTCAACAATATGCTGCCTGATGGTCAGTAGCTTTGACTTGTTGATTGTGTGATGACGGATCCGCAGTTCGCGCGCGAACTGTCGAACCTTGACAGTGAAAGTCTTGCTAGATGTTATGTAGTCAATCACACACTTAATGCGGGACGCGTACTGTCTTGCCCAGCCTATCTTTGTGCTAAGTTGATGCATTCGTCTTTGGGTCTTATGATCAACCGTTGGTTTTGTTTTACAGTTTGCATCTGCCAAAGTTTTCGCTGCATTGTACACACTACAATTGATAGTTCAGAGGTCGGATTCTTCGGAAAAATCTCCACGAAGCTCATCATCCAGTTCAGTCAGATTGTTGGGCTTCGGAGAAACCTGAATGTTGATGTTTCTCCGGGTCTTGAAGCATCGTTCTTCCTCTATTAGATGCCTGTTCGAGGTTGGTCTCAGTATCGCCTCTCTTTCTCTGTTGCCGGCTTGATCTGGCTGCGGTTGTGTAGGCGTTCCGCTTATATAACCCCTTTTCCGGAGGTCCTCGGCACGGTTTCACAGACGTTTTTGCGAAAAATCCGAGAGCTCTGGCTGTTTCTCGCACCACAGAGCATGGAGTCGCGCCATGTAACCTTTCCGTTCAGGGGCCATACTGGTATCATAGCACTCCAGCAGGTCGTCCCTGAGTCGATCCGTCCACCTAAAAGCAACGAGATTCCGTTGGTCAATCGCATTGACTCCGTCTTGATTGGCTCCCCCAACTCTAGGGTAGTCGGCATTGTTGTCCGACCCATTGTCGGTAGCCCTGAGCGTTCGATTGTGTTGAACCGCACTTCCTAAAACTATGTTTGGTGTTGTCATTGTTGTTTCCACGAGCAGCTAGGAAAAAGGGTTAGTCCATCCTTGTAGAGCCCCGCGTGCAAGGATAAGGCTGATACTCTGAGAGGTCACCCGGTATCCCAGAGTCACCGTTTGAGACACCTCACCCAGGTGCCATTCAGCTTTCGGCACGGTTGTTACGCCTTCGCTTAGGAGTCATTCCTTCGGGACCACCCCTGGACAATTGTCCGCGACTGCTTATTAATTATTGTAACCATATTCAGCAGAAACCCTTGGTACAGGGAGCCTCTATCCGCAACCCGAGAACACGTTCGGTGGCTTTGTCATAGGCCCTTCGGTTCGATTCCCAAGGAATCAAAACCGAATACCGAATATATATATATATATATATATATATACATGTATACGTTTTCATCTATTACATTAGAATCCGAGAAACCTTACCTACAATTACGTCGCAGCTATAATTGTAAATCTTCGTACACTCAAAATCATGGAAAGGATAAATATGAGCTGGCCTTCGAGAAATTTGACAAATGGAGGAAACAAAATAGAAGAATGTTCAGACAGTAATCATCATCATCACTATAAAAAAAATTCACTTCATAGGACGTCTCGCACCATTTCGGTAAGAAGCTATCCAACGCTCACTTTTCTGGGGGCTCTACAGGCCCATAACATGGTGGTTTCGAATGAACCTGACGTCACCCGTAGGTTTACACGCATATTTTCGCGGGTATTTCAATGTTCGCAGGACGACCGGAAAAACGATGACCTTCGGCCATGGTTTCTCTACTCGTCCTGCGAACATTGACCTCCCCGCGGTAGAAACGTGCCTGACCCTATTCGTGATGTAATATACTAATAATGCTTAGAATATTTATCACATAAAACTCTAGAAGAAATATACTTCATAGACGAATGATGTCGCGAAAGGAGGTGCTACAGTTTTCCCGCAATTAAGTGTTACCTTGTAGCCTAAAAAAGGTAGTGCAGCATTCTGATACAATCTTAAACGAAATGGAGAAAGAGATACGTCAACTGAACATGGAGCATGTCCAGTACTGTCTCGAACAAAATGGAGTGCATTTTTTATTTCAAATATTATACTCATGGATAACTGATTTAGATGGAACTCAATAGACAAAAGCATATTGAAAGTACATTGAAATCCATTAGGTACGTATTTCTTTAGCTTTAATAAGGCATTTTTTAAAGAGATATTATAAATTGCCACACATACGTTGCATATGAAACGGGTGGTTATAGGCCCATAGGAAATTCATAGTATAATTTACAATAACGCAGGAAACGATTGGTATGGCAACGTCACAAAATTACGTCACAGAAATCAGAAGATTCGAGAAGCTATGAAAATGTGAATATATGCAAATTGTACCGATCGATAATTGCGCGCGCAATTGAATAAAGAGGAGAGGATCATTGGGACCGACGAATCCGAAAGCGCGAAAAGCAAAGCTGAAGCGTCTAAAAAGACACTCTCAGCTGGACGAGCTTGAAGGCTGAGGGTCTCCCGCGCCGCGAATCACACGATTTGTTTTGCAGGTTTGCGGGGTCGCTATCAACATTGATTTTAGAGTAGGTATATTCTGGCTTGTATAAAAGTTCATGTGAAAGTGTGTCGAAAAAAAGGTAAAGTAATCAGTGAATTAAAAAAAAAATCGTTGTAAAGATTGAGAATGCATTTCTGCATTCATCAAATGGATTTTAATTGACTCGACTTGCACGGGAGAAGTTCCATGAACTTTTTTGATTTTCTCAAAATGCGAGGAGACGATTTAATTTCAATCCATTAACCATTTGGGAGCTCAGAAACCTATCTTGAAATTTGAGATAAATCAAGGTATGTTCTATGGAATCATTCCAAGATGGCATAATGCTTTCTGAGATGAATTAATTTCTGAATGGTGAAATTGTATTATCTCAGAAGAAAAGTTACTGGGCTCAGTAATTCAAGGATAAAAAAGTCTATGAAGCTTGTAACAGAATTGTTACCATAACGCGGGACTCGGTACGACCCTGCACGAAAGGGTTGCCGGGCCGCACACGAGACGGAACGGAACCCCCCGAGGGGTCCCGACAACTCGGACGACGCGGTTGCCGTCGCCGGGCCGCCTCAGTCTTGGTCCGCCGCTAGAAGGATAACCGTCTTTCGGGATATATTGATTCCGGTGTTTAGTGCGTTGGGACCCCGGATTACCCTACTGTCCAACCTCACCACGGAGAGAGCTTCCTCCCGTCTGTTGACGGCCTCCACTCAAGCTGACCACTACAAAATCTGCCTTTCCGGGCCCAAGACGAGCCCCCGATATTCATCCACTTTTCATCGCGCGTAGGCGCGCAACGCTCTTTGTAAGTGCGTAATAAATGCAATTGATTTTACATGCCCGTCTTCTCATTGTGTTCTACCCTTACTCTCGGCATTCCAGATCCCAATTTCCCTCCTTGGCTACTCCCAGAACGACTTTTTAAATTTAATTAACACTGAACCGACCGAGTGAGTTGATAGCTGAAACGTCAGAAAACCTAATCACAAATCTGTGAAAATAAGTTAAAACGTTGTTTTGAATAGAAAAAATAGATGGATTTTTCGGCCAGCAAACAGTGCACTGAGTTTATCCGAAAAATTAATCTGTTTCAATCAATCTTCCATTATAAAGTTTTCTAAAGAAAAGCCAGAATAAAAACAAAACAAAAATGTTACAGATAGGTTTCAGGAATGCTAAAATAAATCAAGAGAGAAACGTCGGTTAAAAGAAAATGATAAATTAGTAAATAACAGTTAAATCGACGTGCAAAAGCATAGGTCGAATCGAGAAAGTTATCGTCAATTCTGAGTCCGCTCCAGAGAATCCCACAAATTTTGAATTGAAATTTAAAAATGTTTAAGCAGCTAAGCCAACATGGGGTATGAAATATTGGACTCAATCATAGATTTCAGTGCAAGGGACAGTTTCATCTCAAAGGAGTTTCTAAGTGGAAATTGGTTTAAAATTAAAGGTTTGTAATTCATAATCATTCAATTTTTGGTTTCAAGTACAGGACCGAGTATAGGAAAATCATTGATTGTCGGCTTTATGCATGATTTTCCATTCACGAACGATTATCAATAAGACAGACTAGCAGCTAAAACTAAGTGACCTTTTTCGATATATAAAAATTTTAAATGATGAGAATTGGAAAAATTAAAACTGAATCTGTGATTGACCCTAAATCAACCCTCAAAATTGAAGAAAGGAGATCTTAATATTTTAATATTGAGAAAAATTGAGCAATTTACAAAATTGAAAATTTAATTATAAACGAGCAAAACAAATATGTTACACATAATATCTAATGAAAACGATCTTACACTGAACAATACCTGTGTTATTTATTAACGATCTTCACTCTGATTTTATTTCTTTGGCTTTTACATTTTTGGAAGAATCTTTATTGAAAAGTTCTGAAAATAACCGATTCGTTGTTACTTAAACTTTGATCTTTTACTCATAAAGTGACAAGAACTGACACTTGACACCACAGAAAATGCAGGTTATGCGAAGCTCGTGAAGTTTGCAGCATACTATAGAACGGATTCGAGTACTGGGCCGACGCGGTACCCATAGTCCACGCCAATGGCGCTAGTATCGACAGTACTTCATCTACTGCATCCACGCCTAACCACACTTTTGTCATTTACTTCTCTCACTGGTGGGTAAAATCGAGTTTCCCCCAGGCTGACGTTATCAATCGATAAATCGATAACTTCGTCGACTCTCAACGAGCTGCGGAAGAAGCATTTTCCGCACGAATGTTGGACAATAAATAACATACATTTACAAGGCAGAATAATGTTTACACAAATAAAATGGTCAAAACTTTGTATTTATTTATCAAATTAGTTTATTGCTGATATCTGGTAAACTATCGCCCAGTAGCAGCTGAAAACAATACATACTTAATGGATTTCAATGTACTTTACCTATTTAAGTTCCATCAAGAACAATTGTAAATGACGGCGATCCTCCCCTTGTCAGTCAAGTTATTACTCATAAGTAAGGACAGATAATGCCTTCAGTTCAAATGGTTTTGCAAAATTTCTGCTAACCATAAAAATATCGGCAATCGAGTTTGCACATTTTCTTTGAAAAAATCATTTAATGATAAAGTTACTGACTTACAATACTGTAAAAGCAGTTTTCAGGTCTGGACGGCATTTCAAAATAACTGGCATTTCATTTATTGTGCAATTATTATTAGCAATTTTTGTTTAATAGATCAAAAGTTTTCTTATAACATTAGGTTTATTTAATTACAGTTGTGACTAAATGGTTGCATGACAGTTGTCAAGAATTACGCAGGCCCTGTATTTGACTGGAGAATGAATTGTCATTTACAGGATAAGTTGATTGAAAGAATGAAAAATGAATTTTCCGAAATTTCAGAGATAGAACACAATTTAGGAGTAAACTTTACCGTAACCTTTTTTTTATTTATTTTGAATTCAAGTATTAATTTAAAAATTATAAGACGATTTCATTCCTGATCAGTGACGAGTCCGCATGCGCAGTTGACCACACATGCACACTATCTTTATTACTCTCTATGGAAGCGATAGTCATTAGACATTTTAGTGTCACGTCATGCCCTGTTGATATAATCAATTCTTAACAGAGAATTATCGGTTTTTTAGTGCAGCAAACATTGCTTGCACAGGGACTTTTATAGAATTATTTATCTTAGCGCGAAGTACTGAACTTTCCGTTCCTCAAGTGTAACGTAAATGTGCCCGTTATCGGAAGCTTAAGGCGAATTTCAGATTTCAAATGCTCGAAAAACTATAGTAAATATATTTAAAACCTAAGAAATGCGTTTTATCGAATAAAGCGGATCTTTAGAAATATAATTCACTTATTACTTGCAACATATCCCATTAGAATAAATATTAAAAGAAGTTTGAAGTTATAAATACGAGAATGCATGGGTTATCGGCAAGTCAGAAACCTGACTGCTTCAGTTGTCGGCACTTCAATGTGTGAGTGGTCGGCAATAGCGTTTAAGAATAATTTAAAACTATTTCTTCGGTTAATTTTAAGAATGATTGCAGGATATACAAATTAAGGGAGGATTATCCACTAATAAAAGTTTATTATTGTATTCATTTTAGTTGCCTCATTCAATTTTGTTTATTCTCTTATTTTCAATTATACTTTCAATAATATATCACTCAATCTATTATTAATTTGATTCTTATAAAATAAAAAATAGATTGAAAATATTGCAAAAATTACCATTTTTGAAACAAACTCTGTTTCAATTTCATTGTAAATATTCATAATTTTAGCCAAAAATAATTCATGTTCATGAAAAGAATGATGAAAGCCTAGACACATGGATTTTCAACACAGCATTTAGTAAATTTGGTTTGATGCCGAGGACTGCAGCACCTTATAAAATTTATAGAATGCTGTAGTAATCGGCATCAACAATTTTATAAAACTTCTTTGTTTAGGAATAGTATTTTGGGTGCCGAATACTGAACCAAGTCAACATTAATGTATTCCCAATACGTTCTCCAACTTACGGATGTATGGCACTAACAGTATATAATTAAAAAATACTGCTTTATTATACCTGTCAAAATTCAGTATTCGGCAGTTGTGTCGAATATCCAAGCAACAAGTGTACAGGTTCCCCTATCGTCGGATTTTCTACTTTCCAGAAATAGTATGTAATATTTAACAAACTTACGTACCTCTACATGTGATAAAAACATTTATTTATATAATAAATATAGGCTTACCGTAATCTTTTGTGTCTTTCACCGTCTACAAAACTTTTCCTGCTGACTGGTACTCTAACCTAAAACTTAAGAATTTTACTCGATTGTAGCACTCTGCAAGACCGGCCACAAAAAATGTTTTTTCCCCTTGAAGTCACTTACTTTTCTCATCACAAAACCATTTGCATTCGATGCTACGATGTCAACACACATAAAAAATTACATTTTTGCTGAGAACGAAGAACACAACAGCTTACTATATGTAAAATACTGCACCATCTGCCGACAACCTATGCATTGACGAAGACTGGCACATTTACCTTAGTAGTTATTATGACAGTTGTATATTATTTTATCGTCGATCTATGACTAAGAATGGGTATTGTGCGGATCAGAGTTAGCGTTTGCTGAGCTTATGTCTAAGAGCTTTTCTAAATGAGAACAAAGATTCCAATTCTTTGTTACCACATATAAGAACATCAACGATTTATGTGTTACCGCATTTAAGAACATCCACGAGTTATGTGTTACCGCTTCTAAGAAAATCATCGATTCTTACCATTTTCCTCTGAGTCTTAGTGAGTTGAAATTCATTCACGTCCACAAGGTATGAGAGAATCACGCCCTTGAAGCTTAAGTAAACCCGCTAGCTTACAAGGTACCTTGTGGATATACTTATTGTTGGGAGTTTCATTCTCTGTTTCTTGTAAATATACTTTTATTTCTCAAAAAGTGTTAGAACCGCTAATTATCTCGAAAAATTATAAGACATTTTGTGCCAAAGAAAATAAACGTGATTTCACATGTGATTCTGTGTGTGGATTCATTTTGATCATCAAGACCAGTTTTCAACTATTGTGGTTTAACACAAACCGAGATTCAGACATGTGTCTAGGAATGTGAGACAGGCGTTATAGAATCATCCGTAGGCGTTCCATTACAGCAGCTCGAAACAGATAATATAATACATACATACATTGATTAGCAGTTCGAACTCGAAAGTTCATTGCCTCACTACCCGATTCGGTTAGTGTTTCTAGGTGGATATTTACTACCAATGTGGGCCCACCACACCCACGACGGGCCAACAGCACGCAGTATTCCTGAACGGTCACCCATCCAAATACTAACCGCGCCCAACAATGCTTAACTTCAGTGATCTTACGAGAACTGGTGTTTTCAGCGTGGTATCGCCGTTGGCAATATACAGATAATAATATAAAGATATAATATATATAATATATATATATATATAATATATATAATATAATATATATACAGATATAATAATATACAGATAATATAATATAATGATGAATTGGAAAAAAATTGTTCTATACAGGGTTTTAGCTTTTGAGTTATAATAGTATATTGTGCTACAAGTTGAAAAAGCGAGAGATTTAAAACGAGTGTGTAGTTAGCTACCCGAGCGGAGCGAGGGTGGCTATCACACGAATTTTAAATCGTCGCTTTTTCAATATGTGGGACACGATACTTTTTCTATAATTTGTTCAAAAGTGCTAGTTTTTGTTTACCTGTTTTTTGTGTAAAAAGAAGGCGATTTTTTGTCGATTGACGCAACAATGAAAATGGCAATTATCAAAACCATGGCAATAAAATGGCAGTAATAATAAGCTGGTTCTCACAATTGAATAGTTGGCCCATAAAGTTGAGGGCTGACGACGGTGTTTTTTTTGCTTTTGCCAAGTGACAAAAGTACATACAAAATACACAACTCGAGACTTTTCAGGAAATTGATTTTAGGTTAGGGACGAGAGTCGGAAAATAGAATGAAGTTGGCTGCGCACGATGCACGAGTACACCCGAGGCAGCACGAACCCACCCGAAATAACATTTACTTTTTCCACTGTGCCTCACTTTTATCACTGTCCATTTACTTTTTCCACTGCATCTGTCCACTTTTTCCACTGTTGCCCGGAAAGGTCGGCACTGCGCATGCGCCACGTCATCGACCAAAAATCGGTCACTTTTTACACGAAAAACCGGTGGAAAAACTGGCACTTTTTCGCGAATTATAGAAAAAATATTTAGGCTAGACCAATCAGGATCGCGGTATAAACAGACAGGTGACGAGGTGGAGTTTAGCAACGGGAGATCAGCAGTCACTACACTGTGCGTGACTCCCGATCACACACGCACGACTGTTTATACCGCGCTCCTCATTGTTCCAGCTTAAATATTTTATAACTTAAAAACTAAAACCTTCATACTAAACCTAATTTTAGCGCATGCACTAGCCAACTGAGCTAACAAACCGCTTCGATCTTGTCGACAAAATCTCAGTCAAGCTTTTTCACTGAAAAGCCAGGGCTAATATAATCACGGAAATATTCAAATAATTTGTGATTTTTGTTCAAATTTTGAAGCTCCAAAATTCTTAGCATTTATTACTTCCTTAAAAATCTTCGCGTTATAATAAAAATCTTCTAATTTAATTGTAAAATCTGCCCTGTTTGGCATAATCAAATAACAGAAGTTAAAAGACGTAAAAGGTATAAGATGACATACTTTGTCTGAAGTATGTCATCCTATACCTTTTACGTTATTTAAGTATTTATTTACTCAGACGCATAACATCGCATTCTAACTTTTACCATCTATTACATCTATTACATGTCACAGGGCACGATGAAATCACAACGACAGGCCAGCGAAACGCGTGTGTCTTCAGGACACGACGCGAACCAAGTATGACAGCTTTCTGCATCCATCTCGCAAGTGCTTTGGCATATTTTTGGCACGCGGGTATGGCTTCAAGGCTACGAACCAGTGATAGTTTCGCACCTCCAAGAGCACCTATCACAAGGACAATTACTTGTATCAAATATTTTGGGTACAGTCGTTGCAGCTCTCTTTTAAGGTCTTGATACCTCTCCTCCTTTTCTTTCTCCTTAGCAGCGATATTGTATTCGGACGGAGCCGCGAATTCGATCACGAATATAGTTTGTTTCTCGAAGTTTCGGAGAACGATGTCAGGCCTCGAGTGTGCAACGGAGACTGCTGTCCGAAAATCGTAGTTCCAAAAAATTTGGCACTTCTCGTTTTGCACAATTGACTCTATCTTACTTGGAGCGTTCGGCAGGGCAGGATCGCGACCAATACCGTAAGAGCGACAAAGATAAGGAATGTTTTTCTACATTTCTGTGAAAGTTACCGTGCGTTTTCTTGTCGAGTAGCTCTTGGTGAAATTTTGCAGCCTCTGCTTTCTTTACTTCGGCTTTTAGAAATGAAGCATCTAGATGAAGTAATGCACTTTTCTCACTTCTGGTGTTAAAATGCAGGCCAAGGGTCTCGGCCGCTTGCTCCGCGGCTTTGTAAAGGAAGGCTCCTTCGCCAATTATCTCGTGGTTCCTGACCATTTTTAGGAGAGGATCTCTGCCATTCGCAACGATGTAAGCTGTACTTAGAACAATTCGGTTATGAAGACACTGGAGATTCAGAAGTCCGCGTCCACCTTGACGGCGTGAAATGTATAATCGCGGATTTGACGAATTGATATGCAGGCTTTTATGCACATGCATGATCTTACGTGTGGTGACATCAAGGGCCTTAAGCTCGTCCTTCGTCCATTGAACCACTTCAAACGAGTAGAGTAGAACCGGGACGGCAAGCATGTTAGTCGCAGATACCTTGTTCAACGCCGACAGATTGGAAGACCAAATCTGTCGAACAAGATGCTTGTATCTGCTTCGGAGAGACTCCTTCACTGATGTTACGTCCTGAATGCGGCTTTGAGGCACGCTCAGGTATGTATAGGTCTCTCCAGTATTAAGATGTCTGATAACACCTATATCCACAAGCTCAGGGTATTTGGGAACGCCAGTAATCTTTCCTTTCTTCAGATTCATTTTGGCACATTTGTCCAAACCAAAGTCCATCCCAATCTCTCCTGCGTCGTTCTCAGCGATATTTATAGCAGTTTGAAGTTTGCTTTTACCAGAGGCATAGATCTTCTGGTCATCCATATAAAATACATGAGTGACCTTATGCTCGCGCTGATTTGTATCGCCACAGAGGTATCCAGGAGAATTTCGTAGGGTGAGAGATAGAGGCAGAATTGTGATGCAAAAAAGCAAAGGGCTTATGGTATCACCTTGAAAGACGCCCCTCTGGAAGGTGACGTTGTTCGTTGTCACACGATAATTTCTAGATGAGATAGTAAATCGCTGATGGGCTGCAGCGTAAAAATCTTATACAGTGTGTTCAAACAAGTTATTGGCCTGTAATTCTCTGGGTTGGACAAGTTGCCTTTTTTCGGCAGAAGTATAGTGCGTCCTAACACCAGCCACTGTTGAATGGGCGTCTCCGACTTTAAATATGAGGTGATTATGCGGGCCAAATGTTGGTGTGTAAAAGTAAACTTTTTCGACCAGAAGTTCTTAATACAATCTGGTCCAGCAGCGGAAAAGTTCTTCGTGCCTCTCCGTGCTTTTTTCACCTCTTCAGCAGTGATTGATGGACATTCATCCTGAGATTTTATGAGGTTGTCGCAAAACTCCTTGAATCGGATGATATTGTCAGTATCTTCTTTCGACTCTAGTGTTTTCGAGATCTTGTATACCTCTCTCCAAAAAGTCGCCACCTCCTTGGGCTTGGGTGGATTTTTTACAGAAACAGGGAGATCGCTGAAGAGGTGCGATGGGTCAGTGAGAAATTGTTGATTCTCCCTGGCCGATCTCTCCCTCTTCTGTATTCTCCTCCTTGCGTCAGATAACAGCCGTATTTTGTCAACAATATGCTGCTTGATTGTCAGCAGCTTTGACTTGTTCAGTGTGTGTTCCTTAGTTCTTCCTTAGTTCCTGCATCCTTAGTTCTTGGGCGAACTTTCGCACCCTCTCCGTGAATGTTCTACCAGATGTAATGTAGTCAATCACACATTGAACACGGGAGGCATTCTGTCTTGCCCATCCAATCTTCTTGTTCAGTTGATGCAAGCGTCTTTTGGTCTTTTGATCCATCGTCGGCTTTAGCCTTCGATTTGAATCAGCCAAAGCTCTCGCAGCACCATAAACTGAGCAATTGATGGTCCAGAGGTCGGACTTTTGCGGGATATCTCCACGAAGGGAGGCATCTATTTCAGCCAGATCTTGGGGGCTTAGGAGGAACTTGCATGTTAATGTTGCTCCTTGTCCTGAAATCGCGATCATCTGTCAGAAGGTGCCTGCCTTCCGCGGTTGGTCTTAATGTCGCTTCCTCATCTTCGTCTGCAGCTTGATCAAGCAGCGGTTGGTGAAGCGCTCCGCATACATATCCATTTTTCCGGAGGTAGTCGGCTTGATTCCGCAAAGACTGATGCCAAACGTGCTGAAGCTCTGGGTGTTTCTGGCACCACAGAGTGTGCATACGCGCCATAAAAACTCCGTGAGAAGGGATAATGCTGGCATCGTAGCAGTCTAACAAGTCATCCTTGAGTTGATCCGTCCACTGAATGTGGGCGTTTCACCGGTTCGTCGTCGTGTTTCCATCTAAATTATTTTCAGCACCCCGAACTCTAGGATGATCGGCATTGGTTGCCGACCCATTGTCAGGTGCTTTGCACGTTCGATCACTTGAACCGCATCTACAACATTTTGGTGTTTTGATGGTGTCATTGTTGTTCCCACGAGCAGCTAGGGAAAGGGTTCGTCCATCCTTGTAGAGCCCCGCGTGCAAGGATAAGGCTGCATACTCTGAGAGATCGCCCGGTGTCCCAGAGTCCCTACACAATTGTCAGCGACTGCTCATTAATTATTGTAACCATATTCAGCAGAAACCCTTGGTTCAGTTCTGTTCCAAAGGAATAGAAACCAAAACCGAACAAACATATATATACAGTAAGGGCTAAATTCATAGTAGTCATATTCATAAGTGCGAAAGAGATGCTCTTATGCGCCATCTACTAGTGCCTCACTTGCACTCATGCTTCACTATGACTACTATGAAGCTGACCTTACGGTATATATATATATATATATATATATGTATAAAATATACCTATATCACTATATAATGGCCATTCATGGAAATCCTCCACAATTAAAAAATGTCGAAAAAACATTTGAAGAACGGAATATTTTCTATGTGAACCAACTTATGAAGCCCCCTTCCACATCTATGTAAAAAATTAAAAATGTTTGCATTAAAAATAAAAATATGACTGTAAAATTATTATTTTTGGAATCGTAGTATCCTTGTTTTATGTTTGTATAATGTGTATTATTAACTGGCAATGCCATGTTTCCCGCAGAGCATAGTCTAAGGAAAATAGTCCACCAGGAGGAAAGGACAGTTTTTGATGCAATGTAGAAGAAGATAATGGGGCCAAGAAAGTTTGAAGGCACGAATTTCAGGTAATGAAATTTTAAATCTGAATGTACTTTAATAAGTAAAATTGATTTTTAATTTATTATAAATTGCTTATCAAATCATAAATAACATTATCTGTCTTTTTCACTTTAACTTTGTGCACTAATATGTTTGCACCTGCTGCTTGGAAGGAAATAAAAGTATGAAAATAATTTCTTTAATTTTTCTGTTACAAAAATATAACTGATTTAGAGTCCAATTACAAGCCCAAACAATAACAGTAATTAATGCACCATATAAAATTATCCATAACGTATAATTAATTAATCTATTGGAATCTTTGTTATATTGTATTTCATAAATAATAGAATTTGTACTGTTTCTATTTTTTTTATAATAAATATGGATATAAATTAATGAAATACTCACTAATAATATATTTACCAAACTTATGATTGATAATCTGTGGAGACTTGCACCCAGTGTATACATAAAGTAGAATGTATAGTTGCTATTGTGCGAAATTTATACAAAAATTCTTCAAACTTCGGAATTATCTGAGGTAGAAACATTCATTTATAATCTTTTTCAAGTTTTTTATCTAACTAAAATTTGGATTTTATGCTACCTTTGAGTAAGATACTGAAGATGTGAATCAATTTTCTCCAGTTTTGTGTTTGAAGCCTGGAATCTTTTCCCAAGCATCCATAGAACCAAGCATCAGACTAGCTAGTCGGATAATATCAAGAACCGCTGAATGGGAATTATTTTTAAATTATGTAAAAATTTACATTCAGGGCTCGGATCGACTATAAGTTTTAAAAAAATTCGCACTACAAGCATGGAATTTCGAAAAAAGTTGCATCAAGTTTTTGAAAATAATGAAGAAAAGCAGTGCCAGACACTGAATAAATGAAATCATAACTTTTTTGCTACGCAAAACGTATAGAGTACATAATTCTCATTGATTTTCAAATATTCTTTGCACAATCAAAAAAAAACAAAAAAACAATAAAGTTGAAAAATTTTGTAACAATAGTCATTCAGCTTAAAGGATTCCAAATTTGGGATTATTTTCAAATGAAAGAAGTTTATAATTTACATTAATTTTGAACTTCAAAAAAATTAACTTTAAAGACTTTAAACTTGAAATTATTAAAAAATTCGGGCATTAAATTTTGAAACTGTATAATTTCAACATGAAATTATTTACTTTTCTATAATTGAATTTGAAATTATCGATTTTAAACTTTTAGTTTTGAATTTTCCTTCAGTGGTAGAGCTATGTAAGTTCTCGACTGTAAATTTCACTGTAAATTTCTTAGCATGGAACAGCATCTGGTCCATAACTCTCATAGCTGCACTACATTTATAAAAACTCGCATTTCCTGAAAAGGCAAAAAGAGTCAAAAAACTATCACGGTCCGAGCCCTGACATCAAACTGTTTAATCGATTACACAGGTCTACAAATCATGGGGTCATGATTGTTGCTGGGCAGCTGAGGGTCATTTCCGAAGCTATTTTACGCGTGGAATCCGAATTCGAGGTCAGAATTGGCCCATCACGTGAGAGTTGTGAGATACTTAAGGTTATGTACTCGAAAAATGGGGGTTTTGGCTACTTCTGAGGTTATGTATGGGACAATTAAAATTTCTTGGTCTTTCTTACTAATTGCATCATTTGATACTGCTTAGGTAGATTTGATGGCCTCCTTGAAAATCTTGGCTGCCATCGCAAGGGTGTCCACGTCACTAATTGACTTGGGCACCTCCAAGAGTGCACTGCTTACTTCCGTAGAAAACTGGTCCCAGTCCGTTCTTCTTGGATTTCTGGACCACTTGGAGCCCGCGGGTACGAAGGATTCCAACTCGAACTCTATCTGTTACGAAACGTCGGGGTACTCCCCATGTTAAAAATATCTAAATCAGTAGTGATTATGTATTCCAATAGATCATTACCTCTTGAGTTGATGTCCGTGCTGCCATACAAAGTATGGTGGGAATTAGCATCGCACCCCAGGAGAAGAGAAATACTTCTTACCTTGCAGTAATCCACCAGTGTACGTACCTCCGCTCGTGGGTTGGTGTCACTGCCATATGGAAAGTAGGCCTATCCCATGACTAGCTTCCCTATTCCTGTGAGATCTGTGGCTTTGATGTGATCACCATCAGGTCTATCAAATATAGCTCTAGCAGTGGGACAACGTAGACTCCCTTCGCCAGTATGCAGGTCCTTGGTTTGGCCGCCTTGGGGTCCCTGTAATAAAATCCAGCCCCCCCCCCCCCCCCCGATAATCCCATTATGGTATCTCGAACTAACTAAGCTTTCTGGATTAGCGAGATACCTGTGTGCCTCGCACCCATGCTGTGATGCAAGTTAATTTGGGTAATTCGTAGGTCAGGAGCAGTCATTGTAGGTATGATCTCGTTCCTCCTATGCCCCCACAGGCGCCTCCTGTCCCTGGCCGGCAACCCTAAAGTTGAATTTGCACAACTAGGAGGTACTTGAGACCTCCCGCTGTGCCTCCTTCCTGAGGCCGGTAGTGCCTGATGATTCACCAGGACGCTGTCCTTAGTGAAGGATTGAATCCCTCCAACCGCCGGAGGACCATAGGCGGTTCTTACAGCTTACCTGGGAACCACGCCGTAGCCCTCACCATCCTTTGGATCAATTCAAACCCACCTACTCTAAGGTCTGCGCCTTCCCAGAGCCTTGTTTCGGCCACCGTGTTATGTAGCCACTACAGAAGGAGGTTTAGGATTTTGGCCATTGATCCGGGGACACGCTTTTGAACGCCCTGTCAAAAGTCGGGAGGTTAGTCTTCTGGACAGCTGTCAGTCCAGCCCCCGACGAGTCCGTATTCGTCGGCTGCTGGGCTGTCTTGTGCCTCTTCATAGGCTTAGTCCCCACCCCCCTTGGTGGGATGTCCTCTGAGCCTCTTCCTCTCCTCTGAGCCTCGGTGCTGGCTGTCGGCCTTGCGGTTGCCGATGTTCCAGCCCTCGCAGCTGTCCTACTAGCCTGCTGCGCTTGCCTTCTCAGTTTCCTTTTTAAGAAACCATTGATGCCTCATTCGGGAGGACCGTCAATTCCTCAGCTCCCGGGTGAGCTGCAGGCACGGCCGCCACCTGAGTTTGGTTAGCCCGAGAGACAGATTGGGAGGTGAGGGTTATATCAGACCCGTTCAAGCCCAGCCCCTCTTTCCCCTCCGCCGCTTCCCTTCCTCCTTCTTCCTTTGATTTTTGGTTTGTTATTGCGTGTTTCATTTTGATCACTTTGACCCCTCGGTGCCAAAGTGCCACGAGCACGATCATTCTAAACCCATTGCGTAGAGGGGTGTTCACATTGTGTGAGACACTCAATGAATACCCGTTGCAGGCTACCGTACCAACAGAGGGCTGTTTCTTGGTCGCTGTGCGGGCCGTAGGTCATTCCCGTCCCGATTGCTAAACTGGATATCGGTCCGGGAGGGACCTCGACCCAGGGATTCAGAAGGCCCGTGTTAGCTAGGCTCTTTCACCCTTCTACCATACTACAATCATACATACCAGGAGAGCATCCCCACCAACTACAAGGTGCTATCATCCTTTACATACCCTCAAAAGTAGCTCAAAGGTCAGGTCAAGATCCGACAGTCATGATAAGGGCTTCCGACGTAGTCTACGAAACCCTAAAAGAACTAAAAAAGCATCTTGATCTTACATCATTTCAAATTATTTATAGATAAGCAGAATTATATTTGAAGAAACCTTTTTATTGTTCGCAATTTTCAAGAAAACGGTATCAAGCATAATAAATAAATTCAGAATGCGTCTTGCCATGATTGTTACTCGCACATTGAGTGCAAATCTTTCAATACTGAAATCACAAAAAAATAACGGGATACAAATTGTAATAAACGATTTACAGAAAAATTGTGATGAATAATAAAACATGTAATGTTTATTTTACCCTTGGATTGTGTGGTGGCCGTATTTTTGCCCTATAAAAGCGGTCAAAAATTCTAATAACAAAAATATGCTGAATACGAGAAGAAATTCATTAATGACATACATCCAACAACTAATTGAACCGTTTACGACAAACATAAAAATTCCAGAGAATCGCCAGGTCCATTTTACAGATTTCAAATTTGAAAATAACTCTTGGAATGTTTCTGCTTTTCCTTAAAATATGTGAATAATTTTTTCATAATAATGAGTAATTTTTCGTTAAAATTATATACTCATCAGGTTTCCTGAAATTTTTTATAACTATATTATAATTATATTATTATAATACTGATATAAGAGGGTTACCGAATGAAAGTAAGAATTTTGAGACCGACATAAACCTTATAATGTTTTTATCCTTAACTATTATTTATTTTTAAATTACGTCGATTGAAAAAGCATATATTAACCCTTCGAGGACAACGTGGAATCGTGGGACGTATAGAGCAACGTGGGTTGTTTGCACACCCCACTCTGTTTTTTGCGTTTAACTTTTAATGGCGCATTTCCGGGTTCCGAGAAATAATTGGATTCAATCCCAGATACGATATGAAAAAAAGTCAGGAGGAGAAAAACGTTGCTTTTTGAACACCCTATAATATTTTCATAACAGTTTTTTGAATTTTTCGAAAAATAAAAAATTCAAATTTTGATCGGACAAAAAAATAATGAAAAATCAAAAATTCAATTTTGCTGTCAAACTATGCAAGATACGAGAAAAGATCATTCCACCAAAATTGTGCACCTAAAAAAGGTCTACAAATTTCTAATGACTCACTTTTTGATATGACGCGTAGTTTTTGTTTTATTCGTGAAAATAACATTGACAGTAAAAAAAATCAAATTTTTGAAAAAACAATGCAAGGTACGAAAACAGATAAATGAACAAAAATTGTGCATCAAAAAAAGGTTTACAAACTTGTAATCAATTTTTGTTGTAAGAATATATTCAAAATGAAAAAAATTAACTTTTTTGAAAAACGGCACAAGCTAAAATAAAATTTTAACTAATAAAATTTGTCGCCTAAATTATATAATTATTTTTCATTTGAAATTAAATACAAATTTAGTAATTTGTATATGAAGAACATATAACACGAAGCACAAAGTGCGCGCTCAGTCTATTTACCAAATCGCGCGTCGTAAGTGCGCTCAAAATTTTTTGTTTCTATCATACGGTGCACAGAACCGAGCGTGGAACGCAAGGTTCAAATGATTTTCAAATCAAATATCGAGCGCGAAGCGCGAGTGTCTGGATGAGAATGTGTTCCTTAAGGTCGATAGAACCTTGAGTAAATAAAGTTCCTTTTCAGTCTAAAATAAAAACAAAATTTAACAATCACTTAATATGTAGAGGTTTTGATAATTTCATAAGATTCGCAAACAAACTTTTTCTTTTCATCGAAGTCGAACACGAAGTTCAGAAATCTAGAGAAGCCGAGCGTAAAGCGCGATGGAAATACGCCCGAGCGCGTAGCGCGAGGTGAATATATAATCGAGCGCGAAGCGCGAAATAAATACATGATCGAGCGCGAAGCGCGAGATCCATCAGTCGCACGCCCTAGGCGCGCTCAAACTTGCGAGCCGCGCGCAAAGCGCGCGATGAGAATATGCCCGCGGAACTGGCAGATTTTTCATTATTTTTGTGTGCGATCAAAATTTGAATTTTTTATTTTTCAAAAAATTCAAAAAGTTGTTATGAAAATATTATAGGGTGTTCAAGAGGCAACGTTTTTCTTCTCTTGACTTTTTTTCATATCGTGCGTTTTTCGGCTTGAAATGTTGTAACGCCAATCCCAGCTTTGAGGGATGCAAAGAAAGAATGACGCCACAAAAGTTTGACTTGCCCTTCTGTAGGTTGAGGCGCCAGACACTCCTTTCAGTGTCGTTTCGCAGGAACAAAATAGATCCTCAAAAATTTTTATTATCACTCAAAATAATTGCCCTGACTTATGGTAGAGGGATTTCGTGGGAGACAAAAACGTTTAAACCATTTTTAGTTAAGTTTTATAAATATAGATAAGTAACTTTATTAAAATAGGAAATTATATAAAGGTGAAATTGAAAGCGTTGAATTGAACAATGAATGGAAAACATTTGTTTGCCTGAAGGGCGGAGCTTGAAAACGGCGTTACTTGTTCCTCGAACAATTCAGGTAACCCGCCATTTTTACTTTCGATAGACGCTAACCCCTTTTTTTAAGAAGAGAAAAAGAGAAGGCACAACGGAAAAAAAGCTTAACTTAAAGAAAAAGAAAAAAATCAAAACTTCGCGGAATTATGCTTATTAACTAAGAAAAGGGCATCATACAATATACCCACTCTCAACATCCACCGAAGGGAACGAACTCACTCGAAACTCGTACATATTAAATTACGACATTTTATCCCGAAGAAAATAAATCAAACTATCACATCTTCAAGAAATAAAGATGAAATCCAAATCACACCCAAGTAACTCAATTATAATAGAGGAACAGACTGACGCCTACCTTTCTTCCTCTGGAGAAAACCGACGCTCCTCAATCCAAACTTCGTAGTGCGAACGAATTGATAATGTACGGCAAGGCAATACAGTGTCCCTCGTGAACGACCAACACGAACTGATTTCTTGGCGTCCTTTCGCCGGCTTCCCGCTCGTCTACCTCACTCCATGACCAGGTCCAGTAGGTGCTGCCCCCTTTTCGATCCACGTCCAGCTCTCATCGGTAAACTAGATTCCATCCTAAGCACCCTTGGCGATCGTGCGTTAATCATCACCACGTGTCTAACGTGCCGGTAGTGACAAAGATGGCCGCCCGTCTGTAATGACCGGTGCCGAGCCGGTTGTTATTTCGGCACTCTGCATTTGTAGTAATTAATGATTTAACCCCGGATGACATGGGTTAAATCTCGTGTCGACGTGCGTGGTAAAGTGGACCGTGTCTGTGATGTGGTAGCAGTCCCTCGTTATTAGATCGACCTGTGGGTGGAGATCGTGAAGGGCCTCCTTCCTTTCCTTGTTGGTGTTTTCGGTGATAAGAGGAACTCCAAAGTTTTCTTTAAATTCAGAGAGAGACTCCGGTCTCTCAAGGAAACAAAGGCAGAACGTCAGGTGCCCTAATACGTAAGTGACCTAGCCCTAACCTAAATTAAAGTGTACATTGTGTATATGGGTAACGTCCCTTTATGCAAAAGAAAGTAACTTATACATAATCAAAATTCCTTTGTTCCACATTCATCCACATACTGCACTCTCAGACTCATTCCTTAAATAATTAAATTTCTGAGTTCGTGCTGGCCTTGGAATGTATCGCGTTAATTTTCAATAATTTAAGTATGAAGTCAGGGGAGGATCCTCAACGAGTGGTAAGCCACCTCGTTACAATGTACATTTTCGTTTGTTTTTTGGAATTTTGAAAATGCTATAACTCCAGTAATTTTTTTTTATCACGAAAAGTCATTAGAATATTTTGTTCGTCATTTTGCGTGCTACTAATAACCGTACATACAATTATTAAATCT
Source organism: Andricus curvator (assembly GCA_932195095.1). Lineage (NCBI taxonomy): Eukaryota > Metazoa > Arthropoda > Insecta > Hymenoptera > Cynipidae > Andricus > Andricus curvator. The sequence goes on along the minus strand of CAKNYM010048427.1, from coordinate 153,996 downwards.
TCAAAAAAAGTGGTCTTAAAAATTTTCAAAATGTGCTCACTTTTTGAATTTTCATCCAAAATAGCTGGTTAACGAACTCGTTCTTTTTTTTTAGGCCATAAAAAAATGTGCCAAAGCTCAATCAAATCTGACCATTTTTTCGAAAGTTATCGTGGCTACAGACAGACAGACAGACTACAGACAGACAGACACCTTGGTAAAAATCGTTTTTTCTGGCTCAGGGGGTCTCAAAACGTGGAGATTTGATGAAAACCGACTATGTCAAATTTTACATAAAACCCATACCTTCTCATTAGAATGAGAATGTAAAAAAAGAATGCGTCAGGGGCTGTAGTGATACTGAAAAGGAAGGTACTCAAAGCGGGAAGCCTTCCTGCAACCTGTACACATCGAATATTCGTTGTTTGTTCCGCTGGGGTGGCCATACACCCCACGTTGTCCTCGAAGGGTTAAAGAATAAAAATGGTTGAAAAAGATGGAACTTCAATTTTAGAACATTTTGAAAAACAATCCATATGGAGAACTCCATATAGGATTCACAAAACTGAAAAAAAAATTTCTCATCGATTTTTTTAAACATGAATAACTTGCTGCATATACAAAAAGAAAAAAAATCTTCAACATAGAACGAAAAGCTTCGAATGCAGATCTAAGAAAGATTTTGAAAGAGAATCGTACACACACTTATGGTATTAAGTATTTTTGCTCTCTAATTTGACATAGAATGGTTTTTACAATTTCGAAAATGATTTTTATGAACTAACTAACTCCAATGCACAGCGGTGTGCTAATTTTTTTTCAGTTTCTAAAATTTCAAGACGATATTTCATTCAACGTCATTTGCCCTTAAAATTTAGAAGGAAAACCTTGAATGAGCCTAGTTATTTTTAAATAATTTGCCGGTATTGTCGATGCCATATTCGTAATCAGCCGACCATGAAACATCGATACGTGAGGATACAAAAATAAAAATATGTACTTTCTGCTCTGAAAGAATTCCCAATCTCGACCAAAGTCGTGAGTTTGATAATGTTTTTAACTGCTGCGTCGAAATTACGTGCTTCGTTCCGATAAACCTGAGCATACAGCACAATACATATTGTGACACATTTACCTTTGTCTCTGTTTCAAAGAAACTAGAGTGCTTTGAGAGAAAAAAAATTAAAAATAAGAAAGGTAAGTGATCTTAGATATCCAAATTATATTCAATTTTACTTAATGGGAGAGATTTCTCTATAGCAGATAATGAAACATCAATAGACAATTATTATTTAAAAATACTAATGATGTGTATATCGGGAGGTTTTGAAAAATACAAATGTTCTCATAAATAGCTTCGAACTACGATTATGACTATTTTTACTGAAATTTCGACATGCGCATACTCCCTAATTAATATGTACTGTTTTTTCATTCTCATCCTAATGAGAAGGTATTAGTTTTATGTAAAATTTGACTTCGTCAGTTTTCATCAAAACTCCACGTTTGGGAACACCCTGAATCAGAAAATACGATTTTGCGAAGGTGTCTGTCTGTCTTTCTGTAGGCGCGATAACTTTCGTGAGACTGATCTGATTGGATTGTGGTTTGGCACACGTTTTTAAATCATGAAAAGAAAGAACAAGTTCGTTAACCAGCCATTTCTTACCAATGGTTCTGGTTTCATCCATCAAAAATGTTTTTAAAAATAATCCATTTTTCACCAAAACTGTACGAGGTATAATAAAATGTTATAAAGCAAAATTTTTCATAACATAAAGATGAAAAAATTTGGTCAAACCATTTCTTGATAAGTTACATATTTTTTCTCTTAATCGTGCAAAATTCTATTAAAAATAAGAGATTCCATTTTTCGACAAAACTATGCAAGATTCGAAAAAAATGTTAAGAGGCTGAATTGTTCACATCGAAAAGACGAAGAAGAATAATTATAAACAGTGTGTGAAAAGTGAAAAAAATGGGTAAATTATGTTAGGGAAGACAGTAAAATAAAACAGAACGTCCGCAAATCCAAATTATGCACAGATAAGTTTATATTTGTCAACAGGCCAGTTCACGAACATTACTGATAATATTAAGTAATACGAATTACGAAAAGTGTGTCAAAAGAAATAGCAGTCATATAATATATTATTTATACTCTTCTATATTGTGCAGTGTGATGTCCAATAATATGTGATTAACCTTTTGGTATAGAAAAAATTATACCACAGAATAAGTTTAATTAGGCATTTTTGTCTGGAAATTAAAGAAAAACTATTCAAACTTTTTTTACATTCTCATCAGAGAAGGTATTATATGTATATGTATGTGAGTACTCGAAGAGTCGAAGAATTTATCTTTACGACTTTTTTTGATAAAAAAAACATTATCAGAGTCATAGCATTTTCAAAATTCAAAAAAACAAACGAAAATGAAAATTTCAAGCTAAACAATGCACGATATTCAATTTTCTTGAAAAATCGAAAATTCAATTTTTGATCCCTCAAAAAATAATTAAAAATCCACAATTTCATTTTGCGGTTAAACTATACAAGGTACAATAAAAATTATAACACAAAAGTTGTTCAAAAACAAAAGCGCGTAGTTTTTGTTTTATTCGTAAAAAACAACATTGAAAATAAAAAATAAAATTTGTTGGACAAACGTCACAAGCTACGAAAAATCGTAAAAAATAACATTGGAAATTAGCAAATTAATTCTTGATAAAACGACACAAGGTGCAGTAAAATGTTAATTAACAAAATTGTTCTATAGTACGCGCACTTTTTTTAAATATAAAAAACAAGACAATACAAATACATTTGTTTCAATATCAATGCATATTATGAATTGTAATAATATAAATTTATTGAAATGATAAATTTTTTAGGGTAGCTGAGAATGAAAATTAATATAAAATAAAGTACAAATATTAAAGTTATCATGAAAAATAAAATTTGTACTTTATTTTGCAATATCTATATCGATTACGAAGCACGAGTTACGTGATGAAAATGTGTTCGTTAAAACCGAAGGAGATTTAACAAAAAAGAATTCACAATCACCAAATGGTGTTGAGATTTTTTTTTGTTAGTTTTTTTTAAAGTTATATTACAGAAATTATGAGAGGAACCGAAAAGAGTAACTTTTTTGTTGGTGAAAGTGTTATGTTAGGCTTGATTACAAATTTTCAAGAAAGCAAGTTTGCTGGGCTTCGCAAATGTTTAGGTTTTTTAAAATTATGTTACGAATTATGTAACAGAAATTCTAAGAGGATTTGAAAAGGGTACTCTTTGTTGTTAGAAAGTAAGTTTTTTTATTGAAATTTTAGTAACAAAGTTTCAGGAAAGAAAATTTTCTGGATCCGCATTCAGAACTAAAATTTTATAAATCTTGCCCGTTTTTCTAAGGTTCTCGTCCTTCTAAAAAGTAAACCTGTTAGTTCAAGTATTCAGAATACATCTTCTTTAAGGAAGGTGCCTTCAGAACTGAAATTCTATTCACCCCAACCGTTTTTCCAAGGTCTCGTACTTCAAAGAAGTAAACCCACTAGTGCAGGTATTCAAAATACATCTTCCTCTAGGAACTTGTGTCCAGAAATGAAGTAGAAGACACCTTAGAAGGGGAAGGGTAAAGAAAGATGTATTTTTAACAGGGATACTACCAGGTTCACGTCTTAGAATGACGAGACCTTCAAAAAGCCGATCAGCGTGTTTTAAAATTTCAGTCACGAACACAACTTCCCCGAGAAAGATGTCTTTCAAACACCTGGACTACCGGGTTTACTTCTTAAAATGACGAGACATTCAAAAACCGATGAGGGTGTCTTAAATTTCAGTTAGGAACACAACTTCCTGCAGGAAGATGTATTCTGAACATCTGGACTATTATTAACGCCATCAATCACTTTTTTATTATTTTAATAATTATTTCACTTCTGAAACCCACTCTTGTCATTCTGTTTTGCATACTGATGCTAGTACGCCCTGAAGTTGTGCTCCTTAATTTTTATGGATCCTCTAAAGCGGATCATATTAAGTAGAAATCCTGGATCGAAATAGCTGCAACAATTTGATATCCCAAGTTTTAGTATGCTTTGAACAAGATTACTTGTTCTAGCTGTTGCGCTTGCTTGAATCTGATCGTTTTGAGTATCAGCCCAGTGGGCACCGGAACATCCTAAAGAGTTCCTTAGAATTTACCTTTATGTCATGTGACTTGACGGCTATAGGACAACTGTAGGACTTGTGTGCCCACTTGTAACACAGCCCCACAAAAAAGTGTTCTGTGCATCAGATTAGACCACCATACCAATATGTTTTTGGGGTTGTAGAATCTGAATCCGGGGTCTGTTTGACCCCATCAGGTTAGGATCAAGGACATTCCAAGGTCAAATCGGAAAAAGGTCAAAAAAACGTTTAAGCGGAGAAAACCACGATTCTCATACATTTTTGGAGTCGCTGAATCTGAATCCGGGGTCTATTAGACTCCATCAGGTCAGGGAGAAGGTCATTTCAAGGTCAACTTTTGTTTATTTAAATGGAAACGCATTTTTTACCGCGGATTCTGAAAGAGCCGGATATTTGATGTTCGCATTTGGTTTGTGACCCCTAGACCAAAGTGACCTGTCAAGGTCAGCTGAAGGTCAAATCACTTTCTTGTTTCTCTCAGGGTGTTATCTCGTCTGGGTAACGGAAAAACAACTTGTGGCAGTACGCAGTACGCCTTTACTAGCTCCGTTACCTCAAAAAATCAAAAAATGTATCATTCTACACATCCTCGATAAAGGTAGTTGTCCTCGTCTCCAGCACAAGCTGAGCAAGCTGTATTTTGAATTTCAGTAACAGGATCAGAGTAACCCCACAGAATTTAAGCGCATCGCTCAGATACTGAAGTTGGGCTCATCAGTGATGCTCCAGTACCTTCATCAGTCCCTTATCGCCGAGATGTTCTGGCAGCTCGTATATAACAGAGACGTATTCTTTTCCCCTTGAAGAAATATTACGAAGGTAAACCATGCTCAATAAAAATGTGTAGTTCATAGATTTGTCAATGAGGATCAAACAGACACCGGATTCAGATTTAGCGACCACAAAAACGTACAAGAATCATGGGTTCCTCCGCTTAAACGTATTTTCTTAATTTGGCCTTGCAATGACCTTGATTCTGACTTGATAAGGTCAAACATACCCCGGATTCAAATTGAGCAACTCTGAAAACGTATAAGAATCAGTTCTTTCCGCTCAAATTTTCTCCCCCAATTTGACCTTGAAATTACCTTCACCCTGACCTAATGGGATCAAACAGACCCCGTATTTAGATTCAGCGACCCCCAAAAACGTATCATTATGGTGGTCTAGCTTAATGCACAGAACAATTTTATAGTAGGGCTGTGTAGTCATTGACAAACTTTTTTATTCTGTATAATTATTAAAAATTTTGTTATCTAGTTCGTTATTAAACAAAAATAGTACATCATGTAACAAGGTCACCATCACCTTCCGTTCATAACGCACACTATACTTTTTGCATAGTAATGTTCTTTGGTCGTGAAATAAGTATACTGACTAAACACTGCTTTATCAAGAGGTAAAAGTATTATTACGCCTTTAAAGGGAACTTGTATTGTGATATTACGATCAGCTTCTTTACTTTGATTAACGAACATTCGACAGTAATAGAGCGCTCGAAATTATTTGTCCTCTAGATTTACTGTTATTCGGTTTTCGTCCACGTTGCCATTTTCTGATGTTTCCTCACTGCTTGCTCGGAAAATAATATCACACCTTCATTCTTTAATTTACATTAAGAGAGACGTTCACGAGTAAACAAACGTAAATGCTTAAACCTTCAGCTAGGGTTGCACAGAAAATGTATTATTTATAGCAGAGACTGCTACTGAATAAATACTTTTGAAACAATTCGACTGCAAAATTAGAAGTTTGATGAAAAACATTTCAAATATTTTTCAAATAACTGTTCCATTAATTGAATTTAAAAAACATATGTTTTGATCATCTACACAAAAAATCTAACTTGATGAGAAAAATAATTTTTTTAAAGTAAACTTTTATAATAGTAATTGTCACCGAAACCTGTAGATATACTGAATGCAAGATTTTTTGCACCCATACAACAAACTTTTTTAATCTTCAAAAACGTTTAAAATTGAGTAGTCCCAATTTTCCTACAAAGTCCCGACGGAAACTGAAATTGAGTAATTTTGAATTCTCTTTTGTTAAAGATCATTCGGGTTTGACAAACACATTCTCATCGTGTGTCTCGTGAGAAAAAAAGTCAATAGCAAATTTGAAGATGTAAGTTGAAGACAATTTTCTTAATAAACATTTTATTGTACCTTGTGTCTTTTTTCCAAAAATTTTATTTGTAATTTAATTTTTCGCAATTAAAACAAAAACTACGTCACTTCAAAATAATATTTTATAACAACTTTGTCGATCTTTTTTTGGTGAAAAACTTTTGTTCATTCATTTTTTCTCCTTATCTTGTGCCGCTTTCCCAAAAATTTTCATTTTCTGTAATGGTATTTTTTACGATGAAACCAAAAACTACGCGTCTTATCAAAAAATTATTTTCAGCAAGTTTTCAGATCTCTTTTGGGTAACCAAATTTTTTCGGTGATCATTTTTTTTCATATCTTGTGTTGGTTTTCCAAAAATTTAAGTAATTAATTTTTTATGTTATTTTTTACTATTAAAACAAAAACTACGCTTCATATAAATAATAATTACAACAATTTTGCACATCATTTTTCGATGAACAAATTTAATGAAATAATTTCTTTGCGTATCTTGCATAGTGTGAATGCAAAATGCTAAGAATAACAATTTTGCTGTTGGTCACAAAATGGCTGGCTAACAAACTCGTCCTTTTATTTTAAGTCTTAAAAATGTGTGCTAAAAATGTCTGTACTACTACTACTACTACTGCGCCTACTTGGCGCATCCCCCGGTGGCGGATAGGGGAATGCTCGCTGGAAACAGAGGTTAGGGCTGAAATAAAATAGGCCCCGCGGACTAAACACACTTAATCGGTGCCAACTGTGACCCACTGGGAGTGCTTCGAACCGGACCTTCGAGCCCTGATCAGGAAGTGTGTGGTGGCTGCAGAGGTCGGAATCTGCATTGCTCCGGGCGAGTCCGGTCCGTCCGTGCATTCCGGGACCGGTTAGACGAAGGCTGAGCCCCAGGGAACTGGGGTAGGACTGCGGTCCGAGGGTATACTCGTTCCCAGTTTTTCCGGCCCGTCCCTCCACGCACGAAGCGCTGGATAAACATGCATGGCAACCACAAAAACAGAAGAAGTAAAGAAGAATAGAGAACATCAAAATCCCAGCCAGAAGAACGTAACAGCCATGGAAACGGACATGAGCCAGAAGAAGAAGGAAGCCAATAAAAGCAGCACGTCACGAAACATGGACTTGCACCTTACAAAACCGAAATAGGACGAACCTTGACAGCTGCGTAAAGAGTGGTTTACCAGACTTTGTGAAGGCTATTGACAACCTTGATAAGGAGAGGAGTACCCTCAAAGCAACCAGAGAGCAACTGAGGGCAGCAGAGGCTGGGCACCGCCCACCCACTCCTGCGGTCACACACTCTGACGAATCGGCGCCAAAAACCGGTGGCAAAATATTGCCACGCCTATAAACAAGCGTAAATGGAGAGAAACAGGTACGCCAAGCCCCAATGCAGAAGAGCTGTCCAGGCCAGCAAAGAACTGTCTCGGAGACTGACCAAACTTGGACACATGTTCAAAGCCGCAAAAATAAGACGCGGAAACTACCCGATTCTGAAAATCAAATGAACCCGAGAAATAGAGGTGAACATAGGACAACACGCTCTGAAGCGGTCCTGATCGAACCAGCGGAAGGTCGAAATTACGCTGAAGTAGGACATACAATAAAATCAAAAGTTAACCTAGAGGATTCCTCAGTAACTATTAAAGCCATGAGGAAAACAAGACAGCGAGCGGTTGAGAGAGCGGGAGAAGTCCGCCAACTCATATCGAAAAGCCGGATTGAGATACTGAAATTCGACGTAGACACAGAAATAGAGGACGTCAAGAAAGCCCTCAAAACATTCCTTAGCGATGACTGGACTTAAAACCCAAAAATTAACATTATGAAAAAAGACTGGAGAAGAAGCCTGAAAGCCTTCGCTGATCTGAGCGAAACAGCGGTCAAAAGGCTAGACGACGCTTCGAAGATCAAAATAGGCTGGGTGAACTGCAGGGTCCGCATTAAGGCAAGAGTGGAGCGATTTTTCCGATGCCATGGCTATGGACACATCGCATCCGTTTGTAAGGAGGCCGACCGCAGAAACCTGTGTTGGAAATGTGGCGAAGGCGACCACAAATCAGCTGATTGCACAAAGAGCCCAAGGTGCATTTTTTGCACAAATAGAACAGATGAAGCCCCTGTGGGTCATTTCCCTGGCTCTTCCAAGAGCGCTTGCTTCATGGAAGCAGAGCAGGCTTGTGAAAGAAACAAAAAATGACCACATTCACCCAAGGAAATCTCGGTCGATGCCAACTAGCGCAGGACTTGCTTTTTCGCATGGCATCGGATAAAAAAGCTGACGTACTGGCGATAAGTGAACAATACGCCAACCCAAATTTGAAGAACTGGTTCGGTGATACCTCGAACACAGCTGCGATTTGGGTCAAAGACCCGGAAAAAATGCCGATAATCAATCATGGCAAAGCAGACGGCTACGTCTGGATCAAGAGCGGGGGCAGCACATTAGTGAGCTGCTACCTCTCTCCATATGAAGGAATAGCCGTTTTCCGGAAGAAAGTGGACGAAATCGAAAATCGTGTCCGAAACTTAGACGGTGAGGTCAATCTGGCGGGAGATTTCAATGCCAAGTCCACCGAATGGGGCATGAATAGGACTGACACGCGGGAAAAGGAACTAGCTGAAATGGCAGCTAGCCATGATCTCACAGTGCTAAACACCGGAAACACAACAACATTTCGCAGGATTGGTTGGCGTGAGACGATTATTGATGTCACACTAGCCACCCCACGATTCGCTGGGAGAGTTCACGAATGGAAAGTTGTAGAAAAATATACGGCGAGTGACCACCAGTACATCTAATTCAAAATAGAAAACCTGGCAAAAAGAGGAAACATACAAAGCACGGGGAAAAGAGGAAAAGGATGGAATGCCAAGAAGCTGGATCCAGCTCCTCTCACACATACGATCGCCAAAAAGGGTGGACGTATGCTTGAGTAACACGCACCGTCAGTCTTATCTAAACCAGCAGCTGAAGAACTAGTTGAGGAAACAATAAGCCTGTTAGAGTATGGCTGTAACGCTTCCATGCCAAAACGCGCCAACCCAACCAACAAGGACCCTGTGTATTGGTGGACACAAGAAATAGCAGAATTGAGAACCGAATGCCTAAAGCTCAGGCGCAAGGTTCAAAGAACAAAGAGGAAAAATTTGGATTTCGAAGGGAAAAACGCTCAATACGTCGTGGTTACCAAATAGTCACTGGTAAGATCCACCGAAAATCGCCTGAAGGCCCTAAGGATCCGACAACGACGGAGAATATCGTAAGAGAACTTTTCCCGAGCCATCCGGAACGAACCACCATCGACGACAACAACTAAGTCGAAGCTCCTTGGTTCTCAATGGAGGAACTTAGGGAGGCCGTCGAAGTATGGCAAGTGGAAAAGCCCCTGGCCCTGACGGAATACCCGTAGAGGTTGTCAAAGTGCTCGCCAGGGACTGTCCTTACCTGTTGCTGAACATGTATAACTCATGCCTCCGGGTAGGGTCGTTCAGCCTCAGGTGGAAGATGCAGAGACGGGTCCTCCTTCATAAGGGTAAGGGTCCCCCTGTAACGCCAGCATCCTACAGGCCTCTGTGTATGCTGGATGTTGCCGGGAAGGTGTATGGGAAAATGCTCCGAGCCAGATTAAGAAAGGTGATCGAACAGGCGGGAGGCCTGACCGAAAATCAACAAGGCTTTCGCGAGGGCAGATCGACCATGGGGACGATCACCGAAATTCATCAAGAGGTGGTAAGAGCCTGGAGGTGAAATCACAGATCCAGAAAGGTAGTTGTGCTCATCACCTTCGATGTAAAAAATGCCTTCAACACCCTCAGATGTTCTGATGTGATGTATACTGTCGAAAACAACTTCCGTATACTGCTCTATCTGAGTCGTGTCATTGCTGATTACTTGAACGATAGGAACCTACAGTTCGAAACTACTGAAGGCACAAAACAGATGAAAGTAACAGCAGGTGTGGCCCAGGGATCGGTACTTGGACCGGAACTTTGGAACGTTGTTTATGATGACGTGATAAAAATAAAGCTGCCAGACGGTTGTGAACACATCGTCTTTGCGGATGACCTCGCGGCAACAATCCTGGCGCGAAACGAGGAGGAAGCCAAAACTAAACTGGCTCTGGTCTCCATGCTGGTTGAGAACTGGCTGAAGGATCACGGGCTGAAATTGGCTGCACAAAAGCCGGAAATGGTGATACTCACCAGACAGAGAACTTTTCCGGTTACCTTCGGAGTGCAGATCGCGGGTCATAACATCGAGGTCACAAAAGCTCTGAAGTATCTTGGGGTAATGGTGGACCAGAAACTTACTTTCTGGACGCAACTATGTAAGGCGGCGGATAAAGCAGATTCACGGGTAGCTCTGCTTTCCAGACTAATACCCAACGTCGCTGGAACACGCAGCAGCAAAAGGCGAATTGTAATGGCAGTCGCTCACTCCATAATGCTCCATGGAGCAGAAGTGTGGACTGACGCTGTTAAAACAGAGAAATACAAAAAGAAACTAGCGTCAGTACAGAGGAAAGGAGCCCTAAGAGTGGGATGTACATATCGCACAGTATCCGAACCGGCAATTCTAGTCATGACAGGAATAATTCCCATTGACCTTTTGGCCAACGAGAGCAAAAGAATATATGAGGCGAAACAAAGAGGAGAAGGTAGAGGGGCTGAAAAAAGCGAGAGAACCCTCACGCTATTCGCCTGGGAGGAAAGGTGGAAGCAGCAGGAGAAGGGCAGGTGGACAGCTATGTTCATAAAAGACCCCAAGCTATGGTTGAACAAAGACCATGGCGAGCTGTCTTTTCATTTAACGCAATTGTTGTCTGGCCATGGGCATTTTAATGCCTATCTACACAAGTTAGGGAAAAAGCTGAGCCCAAACTGCGATTACTGTCCCGGAGAAGTGGACAGCGCAAAACACACCTTTTTTAGTGTAACAGATAGGCAATTCGGAGGACATATCTCAAAAACGAATCGGGGGAGCCTTTGACCCCCAAAACGGTCGGAAAAACGCTGCTGAAAAGCAAAACAAAGTGGGAAGTAGTATCTCGATACACTGAGGAAGTTCTGCGTGAAAAGAAAAGGGAAGAACAGCAACATACTGCAGCTGCACCTGTGTAAAAATCCCATATATGGTGTCGAAGGCCGACGGCCCGTAGTGCTACTTATGTTGCAAAGATGAAGTTGACGCGAAAAACACCAAAGCTGAGAAGAAAATGGGCACTAGTAAATTAACTGCAAAGAAACAATGAACACAGCCCGGCCCAGCCATGATGTCGAAAGCCGACGAGCCCGCTGCGTGATAGTCTCACGCTACTGAGGACGATGCGTACATCATGGGTGGGGGCTGAGGGACTTAGAGGCGGAGAATACCAGGTTGGTAAGGTATCGGGACGCCGAAGTACGGCGTAGAATGCCTATAACCCATGTTCCTGAAGCAGAGTCCCCAGAACGTGGGATTTTTCGGCCCCCACCACTTTCCCATCTGGGAGCAATACATGCATACGTAGCGTGTCGTTGAGACGGCTCTGTTACGCGTTGCGTCGGCCATCCTTGTGTGAAACTGAAAGTGCACGAGCACGAAACCCGCGGTTTCGTTGGCTTGTTGGCTATTAGGAGGTTTGGGTTGATTTTTGTTTTCAAAAATTCACACCTAAACGAAAGACTTCAAATACATGTAATGAAGTCTTGAAATATTTAATGATTATGTCTTACAGGAATGTATATGGGATTTTAAGATTAGGTTAATAATATCTATCACTTTCAAGTGGTTTCATTTTTTATTATTTACATTTTATTTTTCAATCGATTTTAAATATTGCAAGGTTAAAATGCTAATAAATAATTATCATTTTCAATTTATTGAATTAATCAACATTTAGGGGATTTTAAGAGAAGAAGCCGAAAAATTATTAACTTGACCTCATATGCTTTCCTAATATACAAAAACTATATAAAACCTTCAATGTTTCAAAATATTTATCTGAACATTACAAAATTTATTTTGTCTTTGTAGTATTTTGAAAACTAATGAACATGTTTTCAGAATATTTTTCCTTGATTCTGCCCTCATAGGTTCAAACATGATACAAAAAACGATCGTGAAATTTCAAATGAAAACTGTACTCTGTATAAATTAATTTTGGAAATGAAAAATATTAATACCTTTTATAAATATTCTTGAATTTTATTTGAATATGATACACATTCATTTTTATTTAAAAAATTCTTGTGAATAGTTGGTCATTCTTTAAATTTTACGACATTTTTGTACCATGTTTGTCCTTATAGAAGAGATTTCAGGAATAAAATTATAAAAATATCTTCATCAGTTAGTAAAATACTATGAAGACTTGCCTTTGGAATGATTTTTCCTAAACATAAATCCGATTCAAATACACTCAAAAAATGAAATTAAGAAAGGTCAGAAATTCATGCAGTTGTTTTTTTAGAAAATCCCACCGGTGGTGTGGAAATGAGTTTTATTAAAAAATGTGTGGGATTTTCTAAATCTAAATGTGTATCATGTTTAAATAAAATTTAGGAATATTTCTGAAAAGTATTAACATTTTTCATTTTAAAAATTAATGCATACAGAGTACAGTATTTATTTAAAATTTTACAACGGTTTTTTGTACCATGTTTGACCCTAGGGCAGAATCAAGGAAAAATATTCTAAAAATATGTTGATTAGTTATCAAAATACTACAAAGAATTACCTTCAAAATTGTTTCGTCTTTTTAAAATCATGGGATATTTCTTTATAAAATAAATTTCGTTGAATTGATTTCACAAATATTTACAATTAATTTCCAATTACAATTATTTTACAATTAAAATAAAATTGTAAAAATAAATATGAATATAAGTTTTCTAAGATTCTTGACAAAAATTTCGAAATATTTTCTCAGATTTCAGATATTTCGAATTAAAATTTGTACAAAAAAAAAACATTCTCAACCGAATAGGTTAATTTTTAGGCAAAAAAGATTAATTCTCAACGAAAAATGTGATAATTGCTATTTCAATAGAAAAAATTATTCTTAATAAAAAACGGTTCAATTTAACAATCAAAAAATGAATTTTCAACAAAATAAATTAATTTTCAACAAAATAAATAAATTTTCAAGTAAAAACGATTTTAATCAAGAAAAAAGGAAAATGACAACCAAATTATAATTAGAGGCAAAAATAATTTTCAATATAAAATAAAAATTTCTAATAACTATTTACTCTTTAAGTTATTAATTTTTAAGGTTATAGGTATAAATATAATTTTCCTAAGATTCTTAAGAAAATTTTCGAAGATTTTTTAATCTTTCTGTATGTCAAACAAAATTCCAACAAAAAATATAAGTTTTAACTAAACAGTTGAATTTTCAACCAAAATAGATGATTTTTCGACCAAAAAAGCTGAATTTCCAACGAAAAATGTAGTAATTGCTATTTCAATGAAAAAAATCTAATTTTTAATTAAAAACAGTTGAAATCAACTTTCAAAGAATGAAATTTTAACAGAATAAATAAATCTTTAAATGAAAAAATTTGTTATTTAACAAAAAATAAAAATTTCAAAAAAATTATAATTTAAGGCGAAAAATATTTTTGTATACAAAATACAAATTTCGAATAACTATTTCTTAACTTTTTTTTTTGTTTATTTTAAGTTTATATAAATATAATTTGCATATAGGATTCTTGACAAAAATTTCAAAATATTTTACAAGATTTCAGATATTTCAAATTAAAATTTGAACACAAGAAAGAACATTTTCAACCGAATAGGTTAATTTTTAGGCAAAAAAGATTAATTCTCAACGAAAAATGTGATAATTGCTATTTCAATTCAAAAAAATTATTTTTAATAAAAAACGGTTCAATTTAACAATAAAAAAATAAATTTTCAACAAAATAAATCAAACTTCAAGTAAAAATGATTTTTAGTCAAGAAAAAAAGAAAATTACAATCAAATTATAATTTAAGGCAAAAAATAATTTTTAATACAAAATAAAAATTTCGAATAACTATTTATTCTTTAAGTTATTTATTTTTAAGGTTGTAGGTATAAATATAATTTTCCTAAGATTCTTAAGAAAATTTTCCAAGATTTTTGAATATTTCTGTATGTCAATCAAAATTACAAACAAAAAATATAAGTTTTAACTAAACAGTTGAATTTTCAACCAAAAAAGCTGAATTTTCAACGAAAAATGTAATAAATGCTATTTCAATGAAAAAATTCTAATTTTTAATTAAAAACAGTAGAAATCAACCTTTAAAGAATGAGATTTCAACCAAATAAATAAATTTTCAAATAAAAAAAATTTTTAATGAAGAAAAAAGGAAAATTCCAACAAAATTATAATTTAAGGTGAAAAATATTTTTGTATACAAAATAAAAATTTCGAATGACTGTATATTTTAAAAATTTTTTTTTGCTCATTTTAAGCTTATATAAATATAATTTTCATATAGGATTCTTGACAAAATTTCACAAAACTTTTCAATATTTCAGATATGTCAAATAAAAATTTCAACAAAAAATATAATTATCAACCAAACACTAACTAATTGAGATATTTTTATAATTTCATTCCTGAAATCTATTCCCTTAGGTCAAACATGGTACAAAAATGTCGTATAATTAAAAAAATGTCCAACTATTTACAAGAATTTTTTTAATAAAAATGAATGTGTATCATATTCAAATAAAATTTAATAATATTTTTAAAAGGTATTAATATTTTCCACTTCCAAAATTAATTTATACAGAGTACAGTTTTCATTTGAAATTTCAGGATCGTTTTTTGTATCATGTTTGAACCTATGAGGGCAGAATCAAGGAAAAATATTCTGAAAACATGTTCATTAGTTATTAAAATACTACAAAGACTTACCTTTAAAATTGTTTTGTCCTTAAAAAATCATGAGATATTTCTTTATAAAATAAATTTTTTTAAATTTATTTTACAATTATTCACAATTAATTTCCAATTAAAATTATTTCACAATTTAAATAAAACTGTAAATACATTGAAGGTTTTATACAGTTTTGATGTGAAACATCTATTGGCGCGGTACGGGGGTAAGATCGCCTCTTGGCGTGGCAACGCGTGAGATGGAACGACGCGCTCGGGGCTCGTCGGCTCAATCCGCCTCAGCTCGGCGATCCCCTCTCTCCGCGCACTGCGCTCACCATGTACTTGTCCTAAGCTCGGCGTCCCCTCTCTCCGCGCGCTGCGCTCTCCACTATACTTGCGCCCCCCCGACTTGGCAGTCCCCTCTCACCGCGCGCTAAGAAATTTCACTTCTAAGTATTTTTGTGAAAAATAAACAATCGTATACAAATCTAAATATTTGTTCACTTCCATTTGCACTTCATTCAATACACCATCCTTTCTTCATGTTTCACATCTACCAGGCGTCCCGCGACGGCTCACTGTTTTTTTTTGTATATTAGGGAAGCATATGAGGTCAAGTTAATAATTTTTCGGCGTTTTCTCTTAAAATCCCCTGAATTGTGATTATAGCCTGAAATATCATGAAAAGACAGGTATAATTATCAGAGGTAAGTACATAGTAAAAATGTTGATTAATTCAATAAATTGAAAATAATAATTATTTATTATCATTTTAACTTTTCAATATTTAAAATCGATTGAAAAATAAAACGTAAATAATAAAAAATGAAACCACTTGAAAGTGATAGATATTATTAACCTAATCTTAAAATCCCATATACATTCCTGTAAGACATAATCATTAAATATTTCAAGACTTCATTACATGTATTTGAAGTCTTTCGTTTAGGTGTGAATTTTTGAAAACAAAAATCAACCCAAACTTCCTAATAGTCAACAAGCCAACGAAACCGAATCGTGAAGTCGAGCGACTCCGAAGTCCGGCTCGAGCGAGCTCGGCCCGAGCCACGGGTTCGTGCTCGTGCACTTTCGGCTTCACACGAGGATGGCCGACGCAACGCGTAACAGAGCCGTCTCACCGACACGCTACGTATGCATGTATTGCTCCCAGATGGGAAAGTGGTGGGGGCCGAAAAATCCCACGTTCTGGGGACTCTGTCCTGAAGTAATGCGAAAGCGGATTCCGGGAACATGGGTTGGCAGGTATAAAGGAGTTCTTTTAGTGGGTATGGCCGTTTTTTTTTTGCCGAGTCCCACACTCACCTTCATTCCTTAAGGATTCGTCCCTGAAGTTCGAATGTGGTCAGTGCATTTCTCAATTCTCCTTTCCCAGAATAAAAAATAAAAAATAAAAATAAAAAATAAAAAACTACTACTACTACTACTACTATAGAACGACACTCTTGTAAAATTCATTTCGTCTGACTCAGGGGGTCTCAAAACATGGAGATTTTATGAAAACCGACAAATTTAAATTTTACATAAAACTCATACCTTCGCATTAGGAGGAGAATGTAAAAATAAAAAAGAATATGTTTTAAACTGGGATAATTTCACAAATATTCCAAGGTGTCCAAAAATAGTTATGAAAAAAATGTCTTTTACTCTACCCTACCCTCTATCCAATGTGCCTTATGTCCTGTGATAAAACTATTACCAATATTAACAGAATGACTAGATTATTTATACCCATCGGTACTGTTGTGATGTCTCTATTCTGTTGCGGAATGGCCAATCTTAATTCATCCAATGATGATGTTCATGATTTACCTAACTTGCTGCCAGTCAAAGATCTCGTGATTGACACAGTCCGTGATTATCTTCAAGAACAGGAAAAGCGATTGGGCACTCTCAGAAAGTAAGTCACCAAATTACAATTTTTTTACACAACTTTCATTCACAATTTTTTTATAGTTCTTTCATCTACACAAAAATCGTGCTGTAAGGGAAACGTCCCAGTAATCTTGTCATTTGTCCCAGTGATAGTGACTCCCATTTTCTTTATTTGTATGCAATTTGAATTCATTGAAATTCCATTATACATTAAAATATGCTGAAAATAAATGGATTCTATCATAACATATTAACTTTAACATTTTTTTTAACAATATATTCAAATTATAACCAAGTTTCACGATTATTAGGACCATCACAATTACTGGGACATTTGCCTTACTCAATTTTCTCTCATCTAACTGAATCTAAATTTATTCTCGCATAAGAATCTATACTGATCGACTTGAACATAAAAACAGCAACGCAATGATTTACTTTCTATACGAGGTCTGTCCGGAAAGTACCCGACCTTGTGTTCAAAAACTAAGCGACGCAGACCTGCGAATCTTTAGTCGACTAGTGTAAGCAGTTACGAAAATTTCTCACTACGTACGCATCGCATTCCAGGATGACGGAACGCGCTGAACAAAGAGTCTAAATTAAATTTTGCCAGACACTTGGCAATTCATTTTCGAAACCAGTATCCTGATTCTGAAAGTGTAGGGTGAGTCTATGAGTGATACTCAAACTGAAGAGTGTATAGGCGATTTCAAAGTGGTCGTACACGAGGGGAAGGAGACCCTCGCTCTGGGAGACTCACACTGGCCAAAACTTCTCAAAATATGGAACCAAGAAGGTGCTGTGTACATTGAATACGCGTTTAAAGCTCATGCGGCACGTGTACTTTTTTCAGAACAAGCCTGCTAAAAGTTCGACTGTCAATTAGGCATTTTCAATGTTGACGACTGATTAATTGAACAGCTGAGGGCTATTAGAACTAAAAAAAGCCTTAGAAAGGTATGAAACCAAAAATTTGGCGCAAAGAAAGTGTGCTCAAAGTGACAGTAGATGATTTCCACCCGCCATGGCGTTTGAGCACTGTAATATCTGCTCCAGAATCCGCTAGTAAATTTTAGCATTTTTCCGAATTTATTTTTTGTAGGAACTTGGGATGTGCCTTCTCCATTTTGGTAGTTTAGAAAGAAACGATCTGATTCGGTCTTTTTTGGACGTCGAGCTGCATACTTTTTGACTATTTCGGCAAACTTCAACTCAATCGTATAAGAACGTATAATGTTGGTCTTAGTAACAGGGATCTTAATCATAAGAAGACTATCTCTATTTTCAATATCGCTGTGATACTAACCTTTATTGCTAAATGTAGATCATCCGGTGCTTCTTTTAAAAAAGCGATCAATTTCGAATAGGTATTGATTTTGAGGTTATCGTTGGTCATGAGGGTAATAATTACCGTACAAGATTTCGAGCTGCATTAGCCAATTCTGGCGGTGTGCCATGTAGATCATTTTTTTTGTCACTATTTGCATCCATTTAAATTTATTTAGAGTAGAGCACTAACCAGTGACTCTACGACCTTCTGACACACTAAACTAGGTGAGGTAGGGGTAGGCGATCTTAATTCTTCTTCTTTAGCACTGCAAGAGAGCAGTCAATTAGCCTACAGGGTTTGTATAAAAAATTTAGGGAAAAGTTTCGGAAAAATAGATTTATTTCAGATATTGCTACAAAACCTTAAATTTCTTGAAAGTACATACCTTGAGCGTCAACACACTTTTGCCAGCGGCTTTTCCACGACTCGAAAGCTCCCTGGTAGGCGGATTCCGGAAGGTCCTTAAGGGTACGCGTTCAAGCTTTTTTGACGACACTTAGGGTCCCATGATGGTGTCCTTTGAGAGAGGATTTCACTTTGGGGAATAGAAAAAAGTTTGCTGGGGCCAAGTCGGGACTGTAAGGGGGTTGGGGAATCGTCGCGACGCCGTTTTGCGTCAGGTTGTCATTAAAGAGTGAGAAAGTATACAATTCTATAAATATTTGATGAGTAGAGTGAAAAATTTGAAGTTTGAGGATAGACTATTTATCCAATTTAATTGTCAGAGAAAATTTGTTTGACCGATTCACGATTGACAGCACATAACAACTTTGATTTAAGGTTAGTCCTTCCGCATGCGTTATCAAGAATATGTTCAAATTTTGTGACGACTTCCGTATTCCGGTTGGCCCCAGTCGAGTGGCGGAGGTTCACGTGTCCCAACTCTCCCTAAAGGGTCTCTAGAGTAACCAATAGGAATAGAGATTTGTTAAGCGAGGTAGTTGGTTATGAAAGTAAAAGGTGGCTTTTTGTGCATTGAAGAAATAGCTTGAAATTTAAAATTATATGTTCAGAACAAAGTTGTGGACGACAAAGTGGAAAGTAGGAATCTCAAAGATTTCTAGGCGAAAAAAATAATTTCCAGATCAGGAAATCGTTAATTTTAAGAAATTGCAACAGAAAAGAAGTTATTTTTCTTGTTGGATAAACGAGAAAAGTTTCAGCTATGTATGGTGGAAAGAATTTATTTTTAATGAAGGAATATTCTAGATTACTCCTGGATTGTGTGTAATTGGGGCAAGCCCATAAAACATGATTGATGTCCCCTTCAGAAAAGCCACAAAAAGCACAGTCGTCTCTCTCAATAAAGTTTTTCCTTTCCAAGCTTGCAGCTAGATTATAGTGGTTAGCACGCAGTCTAGATAAAATAACAATTGATTTTCTGTCTAATTTACATTCGTGAAACCAAGGTCTACCAACTCCGAATCCGACCATCTTCGCTGAGTGTTTTTTGGATCACGGTGGGTTTCGTTGTTACCAACCTTCTGAGAATATACGTCTCAGGTGTCAGGCGTACCTATCGCACAGTAAATGCTGTCCTATTTTCTTGATCAGGCAAAGTGATCCTCACCCACTCTGCCATTCGGCAGCCTCCCTAGCAGGCCGCAGAGACGGGATACGGCCAGACTAGGGTGGACGGAGCGATCCCTCTGAGGTCATCAGTTAGATGCACACATTCGAAGCACTGCCCCTGGTGTGTTATGTAAGTGTATGTGTGTGTGTGTTCATTACTCAAAGACGTCCAGCGAGAATGGAACGTGATTTTCCCGTAGGTGCCTCAAGCGCAAGAAGATCGCTGACTCAGTTTTGATTCTTCTCAAAATCAGCTTCGACCTGCAAGGTTAGGCTCTCGAAAGGGCCCATTTATCCTTGGTACGAAACCAGCTTTTTCTGATCAGACCTACATTCTAAGGTCGGTTCCGAACCACCGAAGCCCCAGTAGAAGTACATAGAAAAATTTCCATTGGTACCGGCTGAGGAATCGAATCGCTGACCTCCTGCATGGAAGTCTGACGCGCTATCGTCTGAGTCACCGAGGCTTCTTTGCCAACGTTGTTTGAATTGAAAAAGTTTTTAAAATAACGTAAGACGATCTGTCCAAAATCCGAAAACCTCCTACAAACATATAAAGCATTGTTAAGATGCTGAAAGAGAATCACAGACCAGAAATCGGTATGTGGAAGTTTATAATTGACTCAATTCGATTCTCTTGAAGGCATGAAAGATTCCTACTTTACCGGTATGCAGAGAAAAAATGTTGGTGAGACAGGTTTTAAATTTCTCAAGTCTTTTCCATGACACCGATTCAAGAAATGGAAATATTTCCTCATGAGGAACAATTAAAAATTCCCATAATTTTCATAATTTCCAAAAATTTTCTAAATTTCCAAAATTCATCAAAACTTCCCAAATTTTTTTTAAAATATCAAAATTTGCAACAATTTCCAACAAGTTTGAAGACTACAAATTTTCAGAAATTTTGGTGGACTCATGCGCAATACATCAGGTTGCCATTGTCCACTTTCGATGTCCTACAAAGGCATCGGAAGTCGAATTTTCAGACTGGCCGTTGTAAAAAGAGCATTGAAAAGAAGTTCTGAGGCGACTACGTGACACAGAGAGAGAGAAACACACTGATTGTCGTCCTGAATTGGCTCCCTGTGATTTCTGGTTGTTTCCCAAATTAGAGTAACATGTAAAACGAAAAAAATTTCAAGACGTAGAGGAAATGAAACACAATGCGACAAAGCAGCAGTTAGCAGTATCGAAAAGAGTCTTTGAAAAGTGCTTCCGAAAGTGGTAGGATAGCTGGAAGAAGGTTATTGCTTGCAAAGGGGAGTACTTTGAAGAGGATATTATCATGATTGACCAGAATCAACTCCTACTTCTGATACTCCACAAGGTTGGATACTTTCTAGTAAGACCTTGTACATGGGTTATTCTGCACGCATAAGGCACTTTCCAAAAAAGTAAATAAAAAAAATATATTTTTTTCAAACTGACTTCTTTTAGCGTACATTAGGTTCATTACTATTAAAACAAAAACTTATAAAAGTATTAAGGCTAGATTTTCCATCTTTCTTTTAACTAGAATTAGTCCTACACAAAGTACATGAAAATGCGATCAAATTTTCACAAATGAGCACTAGTATAATGGAAAATACATACTAGATATAAATGAAGTGAAACAATTTTTTTTCAATTCATGGAATAAAAAAGATTTTAGCTAAATTTTTTGAAATTAAAATGAATCAATTTTTATTATACTTTAAAGATAAAACTTTATTTTTTCATTAGCTAAGAGAAAATTATTTTTCACCGTGAGTGTATTTGAACAATATTTTTCATTTTCCCAAAGCCATTCCATATACTTATGTTGAAAAATAATTTTTTTCCAAGTTGTAAAAAAATTATGTTTTATCGCAGGCAATTGGTATTATTGCTTTACCCTCGGCGTGCAAAAATCTTGCCAGCTGACGTCACAACTTAAAAAACTCAATTGGCTCTGCAACTTCTACGATTCAATTTTTTGTTTTTCGCATTTCTAACTACAAAAGTTATATTGTTTGTTTATTTATCTTTGCTTGATACTAAAATAAAATTATTCATTCGAAAAATTTCCTTTTCATTAATTTTCTGCAAACTTTTTTTTTCGAAGGGTTCAATTTCTTATCACCCATCCCTGACAAACTAAAAGTAAGATCACGTCGATGGATGTTACGTCGAAGAAAAACAATACAAAAGGTGTTTCCAAAGTTTTAAAGTATAATGAATTGAAAAATCCTTTCCAAATCATTTTCTGTCGCCCTGCTTCAAATTTTCATCTTTTATACAGTAACTTTTGTTAATAAATATGAAAGTTATTGATTGTGAAGATATTATATTATCATTTGATTTAATAATATAATTTATGGACATCAAAATGTCCTGTCTGTGAAAAATCACCAATATAGAAGAAGTTAAATATCTTTTTGCCCAAAAATGTTTCTTTTCTTTTTGCAACACTGGTTGAAAATTATCAAAATATTTCATGGCTTGTAGATTATATACGTGTATTGTAATGTTTCCAGGAAACGTAAAATATATTAAATAGATATAATTCTACGGCTTCGTTATTCTTGTATGATGACAAAAATTCATATACAAATTTTGTGATGCACGCTAATAATAATTTTGTACGTGAAATAAAAAATCTTAGAATGTACTTTTTTTATACAAAATACTTCTTTTTGTTACAGGCATATTGAAGATTATTCAAAGGAATATGGGCGAGCAATACGTAATTTTTAGTGATATCTTATGAAACATATAATTGAAAAAAATAATTTCTTTTTCACCTTTAATTTTAATTTATTAGCAAATAATTTTTCCATTCAGGTTACCTTGAATTCTGATATTTTATTTAAACGAAGCACTAGTATTTTGTTGAAAGTTTCACATAATCTGATTGGGAGCTCGTAGTACATGATCAGAGTTCTTCTTTAAGGAACTTCTTGGCTTCTTTCATTATTCAAATACGACCTTGAATAGCTTATAACTAACACCCGTAAATTTATTAATATTTATTAGATTTATTTTCTATCTCCAGAAAAGATGGGCCAAACTGTTAGTGCTGCGACTCAGGAAAGATCCACTAATGATGATAAGGAGATTAGGGAGAAAGCTGATGAAAATGACATCAATAAGCCATATAAAGTAAGATCTATACTTCTATATCTATCTATCTTTCTTTCTGTCTGTCTGTATATCTATCTATCTATGCTTTTCGGTTTGATTCCTTTAGAATCAAACTGGATGGCCTATTAAAAATCCACCAGACACGTATTAGGGTTGTGGATAGAGGATCCCTGTACCAAGTGTATCTACTGAATACGGGTAAAATTCTTAATAAGTAGTCGCGGACAATTGTCCGAGGATAGTCCCGAAGAAAATACACCCAGACTAAGATGTAACAAGCGTAGAAACCGCGCGAACCCCTTTTCTAGCTGCTCTTCCAAACAACAGTTACACCACCACACCCAATTATAGATGCAGTTTATCACGATCGAACGCGCAGAGCAACTGGCATTGGGTGTGCAAATAGTGCCGTTCACCCTGGAGTTCTGTGTGCTAAAAATAATTTGGATGGAAACAGTACGATTTGCTGGACCGTCGCGACGGTCCGACGAATCGCTTACACAATTGAGTCGACGAATCGACTGAGGGATGACTAGATGGACTGCCATGATTCCAGCATTATCCCTGTTCACAGAGACTTCATGTCGCGTATGTACACTCTGTGGTGCAAGAAACACCCAGAGCTTCAGCACGTTTAGGAACGGTCCTTGCAAAAGCAAGCTGACTACCTCTCGCGTACTGGATATGAACACAAAGTGCTTCCCCCAGCACTGCATGAACAAGCCGCAGCGGAAGAGGAGGAAGCGACATTAGGGCCAATCGCGGAATGCATGTACCCCCTGACAGATAATAGCGATTTCGGGACAAGGAAGAATATTTAAATCGAGATACCTCCCAAGTAGTGAGATCTTGCTGAAATGGATGCTTCCCTTCATAAGGATGTCCAGGTTGAGACCGACGATGGAACACAAGACAAAAAGACACTTGCATCAAATAAACAAAAAGATTGGCTGGGCCACATAGAATGCTTTTCGTGCTCAGTGTGTGATTTTCTACGTAACATCTGGTAGGCTATTTACGGATAGGTCAAAGCTGCTGACAGCCAAGCAGCGAATTGTTAACAACATACGGGTGTTATTTGACGCAAGGAGGAGTTTGGCGCTGACACGTCATGCCCCTTCAGCGATCTCCCTGCTTCTGTAAAAAATCCGCCCAAGCCGGACGAAGTCGAAACTTATTTGGAGACAGGTTTACGAGGTCCTACCATAATTAAATAGAAACACACAGAAAATATAATTCACTTCAAGGAGCTTTGCGACAATCTCATAACATCTGAGGAGGAATGTCCATCATTCACTGCCGACGAGGTGAAGAAAGCACTAAGGGGCACGAAGAACTTTTCTGCTGCAGGACCAGATGTTTCTATGAACTTCTGGCGAAAGAAGTTTACTTCTACACAGACAAACATTTGGCCCACATCGTCACTTCATATTGGAAGTCGTAGACACCCATTCTGCAGTGCTTGATGTTTGGAAGCACTATATTTCTACCGATGAAAGGCGACTTGTCCAACCCAATGAACTATAGGCTTATAACTTATCTGAATACGCTGCACAAGATCTTTACAGCTATCCTGAACGACAGGATTGTTTGGAGAATTAGATCTGTTTGAGAAGAGATATAGGAACAACGTGGTTCGAAGAAAGGTGTAACAGGCTGCCAAGAGAACCTGCTAATTGACAGGTGTATCTGCAAAGACGCAGCATTCTACCAGTGGTGCATGTCGATGGTCCGGATTGGATTACGGAAGGCTTTCGATTCAGTCTCCCATAGACTTATCATTCATTTGTTAGAAAACTTGAAGGACTATCCACACATAGTGAGATATATAAAGAGATTGATGTCCCTTTGGAAAATTAGATTCACTACCTTATCTGGAATTATTCGTGTGACAATGAATTGCGTCACCTTCCAGAAAGCCGACATTTAGGACGACCCCATTAGCACACCCCTCTTTTGAATCACACTTCTGCTTCTATCTCTCGCACTGAACAAGAGAGATTACTATGGACTGAATATTGAACAAGTTTTCCAACATTTATCTGAAGCAAGAACAAATTGCTGACGTTTCCGAGTACCCTGAGTTCGTTGATATGAGTGTTAGCAAACACCTTGACGCTGGAGAGACCTATATATACCTAGGCGTGCCTGCGAGCTGCATTAAGGATATAAAATTAGTAGAGAAGGCTCTACGAAAGCAGATACAAGTGTCTCGTTCGACAGATTCGGACTCCAATTTGTCGGCGTTGAACAAAATATCTGCGACTAACATACTTGCCGTTCCGGTTCTACTCTACACGTTTGGGCTGATTCTTTGGGCGAGGCACGAGCTTACGTCCTGGGAAAATTACACGCATAAGATCATACATATACAGGAAAGCTTGCATATCAATACGGCGTTAGAACGGGCTCGGACTTATCAGACCCCAATGTCTTTATGTACAACCGAATTATCCTGGGCTACAGCTTACATTGTCGCAATTGGAAAAGTTCCTATCCTGAAAATGCTCAGGAATCACGAGATGATTGGCAAAGGAGCATGTCTTTACAAAGCCGCCGAGCGGCCGGCTGAGACTATTGGCCTGAATAGCAACCTTAGATGTGAGGAAAGTGCATTACTCAATCTAGATGTCTCACTATTTTTGCGTGCCAGAACGATGGGAACGATGGATTCACGCGGGAACGACGTAATTCCACAGACACAATACGGCCCTAAGAGTGTTCAACTACCATTTTTGTCGTTTTCACGGTGTTGGCCGCCACACTGCCATGCCGAATGCTCCGATGGAGATAGGGTCAATTGTCGAGAACAAAGAATGCCGAATTTTCAGAACCACAAGTATCGAACAGCAGTCTCAATTGCACACTCGAGGCCTGACATCGTTCTCCAAGACTTTGAAAAACGAACTATTTTTTGTGATCGAATTCGCGGCTGTGGCCGTCGGCAACATGCCAGCCAAGGGGAGGGGAAAAGAAAAGGCTGAGGAGTATCATGACCTTATAAGGAAGATGCGGAGACTGTACACGTAATATTTGGTTAAAATGAGCGTCCTGGTGATCGTTGCTCTCGGCGATGCAAAGCTGTCACTGGTTCGTAACCTCAAAGCCATACCCGCGTACCAAAAACATGCCGAGGCACTTGCGATATGGATGGAGAGAACCTTTGTGATTTCATCGTTCCCTGTGGCCACTTATCTTGAGTTCAAGAAACATGGCCATATGTGAGATTTACCGCGATTCTGCGGGGAGCCAGTGCCATTTTCATAGATGGCAGTTGCTTTCATTGGGTCCCGCAGTGATTGTTTAGCCTATTATTGATTTATATATATATATATATATATATCTTTCAGGGTGATATACCATGAGACATTAATCAGCGCGAGCATAAGGTCACTCATGTATTTTATATGGATGACCTGAAGATCTATGCCTCTGGTAGAAGCAAACTTCAAACTGCTATAAATATTTTCAAGAACTACACAGGAGAGATTGGGATGGACTTTGGCTTGGAAAAGTGTGCCAAAATTTATCTGAAGAAAGGAAAGATTACTGGCGTTCCCACGGACCCTGAGCTTGTGGATATAAGTGTTATCAGACATCTTAATACTGGAGAGACCTATACATACCTGGGCGTGTCTCAAAACCGCATTCAGGACGTAACATCAGTGAAGGAGTCTCTCCGAAGCAGATACAAGCATCTTCTTCGACAGATTTGGTCTTCCAATCTGTCGGCGTTGAACAAGGTATCTGCGACTAACATGCTTGCCGTCCCGGTTCTACTCTACTCGTTTTGGGGTAGTTTAATGGACGAAGAACGAGCTTAAGGCCCTTGATTTATTACACGTAAGATCATGCATATGCATAAAAGCTTGCATATCAATTCGTTAGTTCCGCGATTATATATTTCACGCCGTCAAGGTGGACGCGGACTTCTGAATCTCCAGTGTCTGCATAACCGGATTGTTCTAAGTACAGCTTACATCGTTGCGAATGGCAGAGATCCTCTCCTAAAGATGGTCAGGAACCACGAGATGATTGGCGAAGGAGCGTTCCTTTACAAAGCCGCGGAGCAAGCGGCCGAGACCCTTGGCCTGAATTTTAACTTCAGAAGTGAGGAAAGTGCATTACTTCATCTAGATGCTTCACTTCTAAAAACCAAAATGAAGAAAGCAGAGGTTGAAAATTTTCACCAAGAGCTACTCGACAAGAAAATGCACGGAAACTTTCACAGAAATCTAGAAAAACAGTCCTTGTCGAAGGAGCAAACTTTTGCTTTCCTCAAATCATCAGGGCTTAATTCAGGTACAGAGGGTTTTATTTTCGCATGCCAGGACGGTGTCATTTCCACCTTAGCATACCGTGAGCGCATTTTATGTCAAGAAGTTCCCAGTGATAGGTGCAGAGCGTGTCATGCACACGCTGAGTACCTAGAACACATACTATCAGGGTGTCCGACCCACGCGGGAACGACGTATATCTATAGACATAATGCGGCCCTAAGAGTGCTTTATTACCATCTTTGTCGCTCTTACGGTGTTGGCCGCGACCCTGCCCTGCCGAATGCTCCAAAGGAGATAGAGTCGATTGTCCGAAACTAGAAGTGCCAAATTTTCTGGAACTACGATTTTCGGGCAGCAGTCTCCGTTGCGCACTCGAGGCCTGACATTGTTCTCCAAAACTTCGAGAAACGAACTATATTCGTGATCGAATTCTCGGCTCCGTCCGAATACAACATCACTGAAAAGGAGAAAGAAAAAGAGGAGAGGTATCAAGACCTTAAAAGAGAGCTACAACGACTGTACCCAAAATATTCGGTACAAGTAATTGTCCTTGTGATAGAGGCTCTCGGAGGTGCGAAACTATCACTGGTCCGTAACCTTAAAGCCATACCCGCGTGCCAAAAATATGCCAAGGCACTTGCGAGATGGATGCAGAAAGCTGTCATCCTTGGGTCGCTTCGTGTCCTCAAGACACACGAGGGTTTCGACGGCCTATCGTTGTGATTTTGTCGTTCTCTATGACCACCCATCTCACGGTTGTGAGACGTGGCCATAGGTGTGATTTACCGCGGTGCTACTGGGGGCTGTTGACATTTTGTTGGATGGCAGTTGCTCTTAGTGGGAGCCTGCGGTGGTTGTTTAACTGTATACTTATATGAGTAAATCAGGTATTTTTCACATTTTTGGCAGAATTGGAAAATTTATATCTATCGTGTGCTAAAATTTTAGCTTCCTGCTAAATATCCTGGCACAAAATTCGAACAGCTGTGCGATGGAGAAATTTTACTAACAGCGGATATACAGAAAAAATTAAAATGCCGATACGTCGATCATGGTATTTCTTTTCTGAAAATGGCACCTTTTAAAGAAGAAGAAGTAGCTTTGGAGCCTAGAATCGTTTTATACCACGATGTAATTTACGAAGAGGAAATAGAGACCTTCAAAAGATTATCAAAGCCCAAGGTTCGTCCAACTTTTTAATTTTTTCTTAATTTTTTCTTTTTTAACGAAAAGGTATTCGGTTAATATTCGAGCAATGGTACGCTTTTTAAATGTTAAAAGTTATCAAACGTGCATAAAAAAAAGCAGAGATGTATTTTTTTTTTTTGCGAGAATTTTTCAAATAGGTATATGTGGATTTTCACATATTGAAATAAATGCAGATACAATAAGTTGACCATGTAACCATACCCAAAGTTGTGGGTATATCTCACCAAGTAAAGGTAATTTTTGTTGCAGATAAAAAACACTTAAATCGGGGTGAAGACTACACTTAATTTGTTCTTTGTTAAATTCACTGTGTTACAAAAATTAGTTTTTCTTATTGCTCCGGAATAGCTCCATCACGTTAAGATTTTGATAAAAATGGGCTTAAGTTTGCCAAAAACGCATTTTTTTGGTTAAATTTGTGTACCTGTAAAAATGAATAAGAAATTATAGAACCCTATAGCCATGCTCATAGGGCCGTTGGGAACTGTTTTTTCAGATCTGCGGAGTTCGTGTGACCGATTCAATTTATATACAAAAATCCTAAATATCCATAAACCCTAGTTGGGTGGCAAACCGGGGAGAGAAATTCAATCTAATGAGAGTTTACTCTCTCGTTGAGGGAACAGGGCTCTGTGCTTCCTTGCGACTATGTCTAGTTGAGGTCTCAGTTGACCTGATGGTGACGGCCTTCAGTTAGTTCAAGCGAGAAAGGTTCCCACATTCAAATTAAATATGGAGTGTTTGTTTATTATGGTTTAAAATTCTGACCGTTGCTCGATCGTCTCGTCGCGGTTTCTATTTTAAAGTTCTAGATTCCCGACTCAGATTGGTTTAAAGTGACGGGTAAAAAACCTCCCGTCACAACTCTCCCGAACTTACCTGGTAATTATAGGTCGTTTGATTACTGGCAAGTAGGCTGTGCGCGGTCTAAAAGAAGTAAGCTCCAAACAGTAAATTTTTCATAACAAATCTGAACGCGTTTATGATTTCCCGTACAAAACCATTTCATAAAACACAATTTATTCACCTGGGCGAGTAATCACATTATGTATACATTTTTAAGTAATTATATAATGATTTAATTAACTTCTTACTTATATTTACTAGAATAAATTATAATTTATTTCACTTCTTCTATGTGATTTTAATAATAACATTTAAATTAACATGAATGAAACAAAATTATTATTGATAATAAACCGTTTTATACAATTTTACATCAAATAAACAGCAAAGAAAATTTAATTCATTATATTTCTGCACTCATTCATCACTGAATTCGATGTAAGAGCATCAAAACTGTTCTGAGAAATTTTGCCATATATTAAGAACCAACCTTGAAAAACAGCCTGCAGGCCGTTTACATTGTTTTATATCAAGGCGACAGAGTGTGCACTTCATCTGTTTTGACTTCTCATTACAGTTTTAGAATGCAAATACTTGGTTTTGAATCTTAAAATATTTTCATAAAAAATACTAATATATAAAATATTACTGTTTATCAGTATAATTATCTACATTAAATGACACCTGATAACGTGCTTAACTCAATTTTGAAAAAGTGGCGCTTACCTCTTTTTGACCGCGCACAGTCGGAAGTTTTCTGGGTCAGACACGTAATTACCACAACAGAATAAACATGTTCCACGCATAACCGCCCCAACAAACTCCAAGAAACACTCCAGTGCCGGCAAGCCAATTAAACGATCACAAAAAAGGACGAATTTACACACTTGTATGGGTATTAAACGGCTGACTAGGAAAGGTAGAAAACTAACGTCAAATTGGAACAAAATGATAAGTAATTATGTATGACGACCCAGATCTTGATGTTTCCAGCTTCCACTTGACTGCGCGTGCATAACAACTCTCCAGTCGTTTGAGGTTGTTCCTTAACATCCTGCATTAGATCGGCTTCAACAAGTCTCATGGGCCAAAGAGAAAACACAATCATCACACGTCAACTTGCGACTTAATATTAGCCAGGCAAAAAAATCCAAAATAACACACAAACACTTTGCCAGTGCGCGACAAAATCTCGAAGGTTAAAAATTCACCGAAAATATGCCGATTTTTGCGACTAAGTTTAAATGGTTCAAGAGAATTCGACAAGACCAAGGTTGTCAATTGCTGCCTACATGCCCGTAAAAAAAGTAAAACTTCAGAAGTCGATACGCCAGGCAGGCATAGTTGAGCGCAGACGACTGCTGGCTAGTGTGCTCGTTGTAATACTTGGGCTCGCGACTTAAGGCGAGAATGCAACTCAATACACACGTCGACTCGCGACTAGGCTCCAATATGTCCAAAAGAGAAAAAAACATTTTGATTTGCGACCTCAGTATTAATAGAGTGGAACAAATTCTAATATGCGTTTTGGGCTTAGTAGGAGTCATGCAAAAAAAAATCCTATGTACATTAGACTACCTTTACAATATCGTTGCGACGCGGTACAAGATCACATGGCCATATCCCAAAAAGCTTTCTAAGACTATAAAACACACTAATTGGGGGTTTTTGGGGTCGCTGATTATAAATCTGAATTTAAAATATAAGAAAAAAATGGCGCATCTAATATGGTGTGTGTCGCTCGGGCAGTTAACCCACCTGCGGAAGAAATCTACTTTCGTCCCGTGTTGCATATAGTATTCTATTCCACTCTCGACCGTGGCCACCTTTTGGTCCTGAAAATAAGGGTGAAAGTAGCATATATTTCCCGTAAACCGCATTTGCAAATTTTACTTTCGCCCCGCTAATTTTACTTTCGCCCCGCAAATTTTACTTTCGCCCCGCTAATTTTACTCTCGTCTCGGTAGTTTTACTTTTGCCCCGTAAATTCGGTTCACGGAAAATATATGCTACTTTTGCCCCTATCTTCAGGGGCTCAAGGTGGCCATTTCGGTCGTGTGTGGAATAAAAACTTGATTCTCTTGAAGCTTAGTACAATGGGGTTTTCGAGGTTGCTGATTACCAATCCAAAGTAAAAAAACTCGAAATTCAAAATGACGGACGAGTATGTTGAAAAATATGATCCTCTTGAAACTTTCTATGAGAGGGTTTTCAAGGTCGCTAAATACGAATCTCAACTTTCAAATTCGTAATTCAAAGAGCGAGTATGTAGAACAAATTTTTTATTCTCTTAAAACTTGGTATAAGTGTGTTTTCGAGGTCACTGTTTACGACATTTACAAAGCCAAGGGGCAGATTCGGGTTGTTGAATTTTCAATTTTCTATTAGAGGATATACCAAACTACACCCTAGGATAGGTGCGGGCACAGAACTCTGAAGGTTTTCTCTACTTGTTTTTAATATTTTGTAGCGTTTTTTCGTTATTTTTCATTAAATTTATTTGTTTATTCCTCTTTAATAGATAATACTTATAATTTCAAATTTATATAGTGATATTCTAATCATTTTTAGTAGCTGATCCTATCTTTTAAAATTGAAATCGTTCAATTTGAAACATTTTGGCGTCCCTTTGAACTCGATCGCACGAAGCGTACTTTTGAACTACGGGGTGAGAAAACACAAAGGACCTCCCTTGGTACTGCGTTTAAACAATAAAAGAAGAAACGGGCCCCTGCTTTTCGTCACTCACGCGGAATTTCAGGTATCTAATATGTTCTTTGCCAGCGTTTCTCCGGTTCATTGAAACCACACTGAAAACGACCGGAGAAAGGCGGCGTTTAATCCTGAAGGGGTCCACAAATTTCGGACACAACTTGGCAGTCACATGCCCAGCCTTTTTTGACAGCCCCCGTTTGGGTTTTAAGATGATATCTCATACTGGCAAAGTCCTAACGCACTTGTTTTTGTAAGGGTTTTACTGGCGTAGGCTATCACACACTCTTCGTCCCGCTACTTTTGTGTATGTACCACGCCAAGTCCGACAGGACTCGCATCGGTTTAATGGTTAAAGGGCTTTTCGACCACGTCCCTCAACATTGGGTAGGCCAGTATCGGTGCCCTAGTTAGGGCTGCCTTCAAGCAGTCGGAACACCCTTACTGGTTTTCGTGACAATGCCACTTTTCCTTCGTTCTGAATAATCGCGTCAATGGCTCCGCCACCGTTTTGTATTCCAATATGAGTTGCCGATACCAGAAGGCGATCCATAAAAACCTACTCAGTTTCTTGACAGTTTTTGAAAGCGGGTATGAGGTTATTGTCGAGACCATGTCGGGACACACCTGGAGACGGTCTTGGTTAACCATAAACTTCAGATATTTCTCATCTGAACAATAAAATTCACTCTTATCTGGATTCACAGTTAGGCCCACCTCAACTACTCTATCAAGAACCCTTGCCAACCAGTTGAAACGCTCGATAAAGGTATTGGTGATGATTATCATGTGTTTCAGGTGGCTCAAGACATTTGGCCTAATTTTAGGTGTGATAAATTGGTCGATTAACATTCAAAGGTCGCCGGTGCAGCAGTCAATCCGAAGGGCCTCCTCTTGTATTCAAAATGTCCTCTGCCTGGCATCGTAGAAACGGTATATTTCTGAATGGGCTCTTTCGAGGGCCTAACCTAGGGGGTCGAAGCCGATTTTGAGAAGACTCGAAAATGAGTCAGCGATCTTCTTGCGCTTGGGGCTCCTACGGGAGAACCACGCTCGATGGTCGCTGGCCGACTTCGTGTAATGAACACACACACACACATACATCTGTGCATCTAACTGATGACCTTAGATGGATCGCTTCGTCCACCCTAGTCTAGCCGTATCCCCTTTCTGCGGCCTTCTAGGGAGGCTGCCGAATGGCAAAGTGGGTCATGATCACTTTGCCTGATCAACAAAGTAGGCCCCGAACGAGTCTAATTCTCACGACAGCCGTCTATTCTCATCGCCAGCTTTGATATCCGTTGTGACTGATGTGGAGGATGTGACGTCAGAATCTCGTGACATCTAGTCTTTAAGAAGCTGATGCCACTTACGCAATCTCGAGCATCTTTCTTCTCGCGCAACTGTAGTACTCAAACACCG
The DNA here is from genome assembly GCA_932195095.1 of Andricus curvator. NCBI lineage: Eukaryota > Metazoa > Arthropoda > Insecta > Hymenoptera > Cynipidae > Andricus > Andricus curvator. Next base: position 120,458 of record CAKNYM010048427.1, on the reverse strand, counting down.
ACTTGTATACTTCCGCTTCCATATGCTTCAACACAGTGTATGTATTTGCCGCTAATTTTATAAACGTAATTTTGAATTTTAAAGTTCCGAGTGAAAGAACAAATCCTGTCCCCGAAGGACGAGAAAAGTAAACTTTCGTTTTATTTCGCATAATTTACCAGAAGCAGTAAATTTCAAGCCCTAAAACGTCAGCTGTTTTTGCAAGTTACCGGCGGCGCGTACTTCTTGTCATTGCGCGACTAGGTGATTATTCGGAACCGAAAAGGGACAACAAAAATAAATAAAATATTTCTAAAGGTTCCGTGAGTGTTCCTTGGTACTGGCTTATATTTTAAAGTTTGAGACTCGCGACTGAGGTTGGTTTTAAGTGACGAGTAAACAATATCCCGTCAGAAGAGTTACATACCATGACAACTCCAAAACGATTTGATGTTTTAATACACACACACACAATAATAAGTATATTTTTCTTTCTGCAGTTACAAAGTGCAAAAACAATCAATCCTACCACTGGCAAAGAGACGCTTTCTGAAGACAGAATTGCCGAAATTGCCTGGATTACCGACTTAAAAAATAAACACGTAAAGCTTCTGCGTCGTCGAGTGGAGCATATGACAGGTTTGTCAATCGATACAGCCGAGTTACTGCAAGCCGTTTATTACGTTATTGGGGGCCTTTATCGAGTACACAAAGATTTCTTCAATGTAAGTCAATTATGGGTGAACTTTGATGTATATCGAGCTAACACTTCACTGATACAATAATAAATTTTAAACTTTCCAGGACGTCCGACTTTTCGGTACCAACACTGGAAATCGTATCGCCACTGTTCTGTTTTATGTAAGTAAACAAATCCTTTTCTGTCCGTCCATGCAATCTAAATAAATTCGAACTCAAATTCATTTGGGTTGCCGGCACAGATTGAAAAGTATTGAAATAAGATGTCTCATTGAACTTGGTTTTAATGTATAAGAACACCGTTATTGCACCCAACCGGTGAATTATTTAATAAGCCTGTTTTAGAACTTCACTTTTATATTACGACCTAAATTTTTACTAAAGATTAGGTCGAATCAAAGTGAGTGTAAGTGCTAATGAATTTTTACTGACCTCTAAATCGGTTCTAGCAGCTTCTGCGTCCACAACTCTTTTAAATTGTAACAGCATGCGCTAATTAGGTGGGGAAATAGTTTAATGATTACCTTAGCTACCGATCTTTGACAGGAAATTTTGACTTTCGGAAATTTTACTATTGGTGCCGTATAGTTTCTCCCAGCGGAGTAGCCCCCCCCCCCCCCACACACACACAGTATTATTTACATTTGCCACAGCGGAACATCAGCTGCTATAGCAGCTATTTGTATGCAAATAGGCTCATTTGAAAGTTGAAAACTGATCAACTTATAAGATATATGAAATGGAATTTGGTACATTTTCATCGCCTTCAACATAAAATTAGTCAAGCATGAAGCGCTTTAATTCGAAATTGCGTTTAGTTAGGTCAAAAGTACATTTTTTCAATTTCAACTGCATGTAATTTAAAATAGCTTAATTTAAAGCATGAACCATGAGAATTGATTCCTGGTAACCACTTCTATTTTAAATGCTTATCTCAAATTATTTAATATTTAAAACTTCGAGAATCATCAGAAACCCGAACTTTCGAACAATTTCATTGAAACTTCTTATCCATACAGTTTGTGCATGTTCTTTCACAGGTTATTGAAGAATTGAATTGAAAAATCTTGAATTTATTATTTAAAATTAGCTATTTTAAAGAATTTCAAAACGAACTCGTTCAATCTCACATTGTTTCACGTGATGCAAAGTTTTATTTCTATAATAATGCTGTTTTGGTACTGATAAAAAAAAGGATATAAAATAATATTTAATTTTTAGGATGCTCTTATTATATAAAACTGTATAAGAAATATACTTCTCAGATGAATGACGTCGCGAAAGGAGGAGCTACAGTTTTTCCGAAATTAAACGTTACCATATGGCCTAAAAAAGGTAGTGCAGCATTCTGGTACAATCTTAAACGAAATGGAGAAGGAAATTGGTTAACTCAACATGGAGAATGTCCAGTACTTTCTGGAACAAAATGGAGTAAGCTTTATATTTAAAATATTATAAATAAAGTCAGATTTGAATTGAATACATGTTATTAGTTTGTTTTTTACATGGGGATGACCACCCTCATGGATCACTGAGTTCAATGGGACTCAAATAGATGAAAGTACATTGAAGTATGTTAGGTAATTATTTCTTCAGCTTCAATTGGGCATTCTTTAGAAGATATAAGAAAATAAACTAACAAGATAAATCAATGCAAAATTTCGACAATTTTGTTTGTGCAAACATTTATCTTGCATGTTAAATTATTGCCAGATACGTTCTGCATAATGTATAGTCAAAACGAACTTACAATTGACAATACCTGTCTTATTTATTAATAATTGTTAATAAAAATTGCATAATTCACTTTTTTTCCTAAAAGTATAGTTTTTCATAAAATATTAATAAACTTCTCGTGCGTAATTTATAGTTGAATAATTCCAGCACTTAACAACAATTATTATTTTTTATCAATGGTTTTTATGAACTCTTAAAAATCTTCGCCGTTTTTCAACATAAAAGCACCATTTCTTCACAGGAAAGTATTACTTCTCACGTTATACATTATACTTAGACACAATGAACCAGTGTTTGCGAATGTTTGAAGTACTTATAAACATTTATTATAAACAACTCTCAGTTAATCATATGGCATGAATAAAACACTGCATCGTTTTCACCATTTTTTCGTGGAAAAGTAACTAAAGATAACGCAGTCATATTTTTTCGTAAAGAAAAAATGTTTTCAGGTTGAAAAAAGGCTACACTGTGCATTTATTTATGCGTTTTTATAAAAATTCAAAAAATTAGTAAATACTGGTTCAGTGTAACTGAAGGTAAAGCACAATTTGTCTAGAAATAATTTTTCGCGTCGAAAAAGTGCTTTAATTTGGAAAAAGCTAAGACGCTCATTTGTTATGATGAATTTCCATAAATATAAAAATTGGTGTTAAACACAGGTTTAATTGAAGAAAAAATCATACACTTGGAGTTAAATAATACTACTTTCCAAAGAAAACTGTGGTTTTATAAAGAAAAATGATTAAATTATTTATTTTTCATAATAATTATATAGAAACATAGGAATCATAGTGAACATTCAGTGTTAGTTCGTTTTTACTAGAAACTATTCATCCGATACGTAGGAATACATTTAAGTAAATCAATGATGTCTACACAAACAAAATTATCGGAATTTTGCATTTATTGATCAAATAAGTTTGTTGGTGATATCTGGTGAACGATTGCCCAATGTCAGCTAAAAACAATGCCTGCCTAGTGGATTTCAATCTACTTTTACCTATTTCAATGCCCTGATAATCAATTCTACGTGAGATTGATCGTCCCCTTGTCAGTCAAGTTATTAATTGTAAGTAAGGACATATAATGCCTCCGGTTTAAACGGTTTTTAAATTTTCTTCTATTCCTGAAAATATCGGCAATTCAGTTTGCAAATATTTCCCAAAATATTATATGATAATAAATTTACTAAGTTTGGAATTTATAAAAGCAGTTGTGACGTGGAACGAAGAAGCCAGCCTTAGGACCAAAAAAAGTTTACAAGAAAAAGCAAATCAAAGTGAAAGGAAGACGAACAGGTAAAAAATAAGCCTTTGCACCAACACAAATGAGCGGTCCGTATCTGTGTGAAAGCTCGGGAAATATGAATGAGAACAACGGTTGACTACGACCGAATGCGGTCAAACATAGATGATAGCAATGCATAATAATTATATTATGCGTTATTCTGATGTGTTACTACGACTTATAATACAAAATTGAAAAAGACCTGGAAGAACTACGAGGAAAAACTGTCTAATCGCGTGCATCGAGTTTTGAATAACCGATGCAAACGGATTACAGCTTCTAGGTATCACACAGACACGACGTGTGAGAGTGTTGGTGCAAGAGTCGATTTTTGGTCCTCAGGCTGGTTTCTTCGTTCCTCGTCACAGTTTGTGATAATTTTCCAATTCTGGTTAAAATTGGTCTTTTTGTCTTGCTGTGTCTGCATTTGTTGTACTAGAAAACTCTTAGGACTAGATGACATGTGAAAAGAATTGGAATTTTATTTATAGTGCAATTATTATTAGCAATGCTGGTATAATAAATACAAAGTTTTCTAATAATATTAAATTTGTTTAATTACAGCTGTGACTGAATGGCTGCATGAAAAAGGTCAAGAATTCCGTAGGCCCTGTACTTTATCGGAAAATGAATAAAGTCATTTATATGATCAGTTGATTGGAAGAGTGGAAAATGAATTCTTCGAAATAATAGAGAGTGCACATACTTTAGAAGTAAACTTCACTATGATCTTTTTAAATTTATTTTGAACTCAAGTATTAATTTCAAAATTATAAGACGAATCTTGCAAGATGAGAGACTTATTTTTGTCCCAACTCCACTAAAATGCCCATATTGCTTGCCTCGCAACGCAGGAATGAAACTGCCCATTCCTGACCAGTAACGAGTCTACATGCTTAGTTGAGGACACATGTACTGTCCGTCCTTAGGAGTTTCTCTTCTACCGCGGTCTATGGTAGGCGTGTTTTGATGGCGAAGTGAATTTTCCGCATACACTGAGTGCGAACGCTCTCTCCCATTGGGTGTGGACTCTGCACAGAAGTTCAGATTCTTGATTATCAAGAAGTAACTGTTATTAATTTTCATTGCTTGTTTACCAAAGGAAAACTCTCTTTTCAAATAACATAACCTATAAAGCGGCCGGCACTAGCGCGTCGCGCGTGTACTCAAATTTTTGCGGAAACTTTTCTTGACGGAGACATGGCTTCAATCACGGACTGACCAGAACCTCTGGTGAGTAATAACAGCATTGCTTCAATCGACCCAAAGACCAAAGTAACCTCAAATGTTTTTGAAGGCGCCAAATGGCTCATTAAAATGTAGAAATCTAAATCCCCCTCCCGCGTATAAGACAATTTTACAGCGTGACAGATCTGGCGGAGGAACCCGTATCTAGCCTACTCCCTAATAAGATCCAAGAATTTCATCGTAGACGTTAAGAGCTCCGGTTTCGATAAAATTTCAGTGATTGTAAAATCATCCCGCGAAGTCAGTATTATTTTAAGCGACAAATCCCTTGAGAGCATGGGTTTGAGGGCCACCATCCCATCATATATTGTCACCTAGCAGGCTGTCAGAGACGTTATCCCTCCTGAATTAACCGAGGATGAGATCAAAGACCACCTCGTTATCCGCAGCAACACCCAAACGACTAGGGTTAGAGATAATCGACGCCTTGACAGAAAAAGTGTTGACAAAGACACCAATAAAGTTTCCGACGTCCCCTCGCACACAGTTTTTCCAACCATCAAATGTAGAACTCTCCTGGAAAAGTTGGCCATCTACAATGCCTCAACGAACCTTGAGCCTTACGTCTCACGAATTAAAATATGCTGGAAATGCCTCCGATATGGATATATCATCAAGCAATGTCGCTCAAAGTCTCGCTGCAAACGTTGCGGTGATCTTGACGCCCATACCTATGCTCCCCCTTGCCCTAATGCTAGTGAACCCCCTAAATGCGTGCTCTGCTCAAGGCCCCACGTCACAAATTCTAGAAAATTGCCAAAATACACAGCGATTTCCGCTTTAACGCGAATAACTACCCCGGACTTAGAAATTTTCTTACCCCTTCCATGTTTGCTCCGCCACCTTCTCCCCCGTTGGCTTTTGCAGAAGCTTTGCGTACCTCGACCCACAAACCTGCCATCCCTATCTGAGTCGGTATTCCTCCCTCCCTCACGAACCTTAGAGAATACAAAAACAAACAGTCTCAAGTGACTGAATCCGTTACTCGTCACAGGAACTCAGCTCCTAAACCTTTCTTTTTATCCCTGTATAACACAAGGATGCTAAGCTCCCTCTCCAATAACTTAGCTCTATACCACTCAACAAGGTAATGCCCTCTCCTTCCTCTGATCACCCAAACACTACAAACAATAGAAATTGTAATCCACCCCCACAATCTTCTTGTACTTCTACTCCTTTCTCCCTCAAGTTCCCCCACTTCACCCCTTACCCCCTTCAAATAACATAGTCCTGTTCTCATCTTCGAACTTAATTACAATTATTGGTAACCTACTTGTAATGCACACCAGTGACGTAAGCTGACAGGGCTGCCATTCATCGTGGTGTATAGCAATTGTAATTAGAGAGCATACCCTAAACTTAACATTGAAAATAGTCTGGAAACTATATTTCCAGATCCATTGACACTTTACTTCATTAAATTATTATCGTTTCTGTTTATAGCGTCCCCTCTGTAGGCGGAAGAATTTCAGAAAATACCTGGAAAAGATTTTTTTGTCCAACGTGCACGATAAACGCGACTTTCGTCCCTGTAAAGCCGACGGAAAGTGTGAAATGGCCTCCCGACGAACTTGACGCATGCGCTTTTCGATAGTGCCTGTATCAACCCGTATCACCGGGCGGAAATGTGTTATTTTCGCCTGCTGATACGGACAGAAATGCGATTACCGACCGCTTACGAAGCTTGCATCCGTAACCGTTATCGGGATTGTGCGCCATTTTTAACTCTCGAAAATTGATTCGCAGCTAACTTCAAATTTCACCTGTCGTGATTATATAGCATTTTGTAGCTAAAATAATTAATAATTATTGTAACAGAGAATGAGTCTAGAAACAAAAGACACAATATGTGACGAGGAGATTTCGTGTACGCCTCCAAATCTCCGTAGTGGTTAGGGATCGTCCATATATTACGTAAGCCGTTTTTCTTTTGTTTATATCGTTGTGTCCTTCTCAACTTCACAGCAATTTTGTTCTTGTCTTTATTTACACAAAAGAAAAACGGCTTACGCAATATATGGACGATCCCTTAGGTTAAAACTCATAAATGAGTTTTTTGTCGCAGAGATTACAGTGTTGTGTTGTTTTTCCCTTGTTTTCACTTCTTCTCTTTTTTGAGTCCCCTCAACCCCCCAACAGGGGTTTCGCTTGCTATACCCAGGACCTTCCCTAGCGGACCGAATGAACGGAACGGATACACTACAGCGTATCCTTATAGTATTCACATCGTATCCTCTCCGTATCATGCAAGAAAAACTCATTAAAAAAGAAAGATGAACATTTAACTTGTTGAATTTCGGATTCTACGTGCAATTTCCCGTTAAAAGGTCTAGGAGTAATTGCAATAGTTTTTCTTGCAACGTTAAAAACTTTAAAACAATATTATACCTGTCATTATTGTGGGCTGAAGGCGACTTTAAATGCATCGTAGTTCAGTAGCAACATACTACCTACACGGAAAACATTTCGGCACAGAAGGCGTATCTACTAGCACCTGAGCAGTGCTAAACGCTAAGACGAATCTTGTCCTTTCGTTTGGTACAGCTGGTGCGCCGTTTTGGCAAAACAGACGTACTACTGTCTCGCAAGCGCTGTACTAACTCAGTAGCTCAACTGCTGTTGGCGCGTCCCCTGCGCCAAAAGCGGTATAACAGTTGTTCCAAGCCATACGTACAACTGCCGTACTATAGGTAGCGCGTCTGCTGTGCTGAAATTCTTTCAATGTACGCGATTATGAATGCGCTTGAAGTCGCCTCCAGCCCACGTTGTCGATAGGTATTATATTTTTTTCAAGTTTTTAACGTTGCAAGAAAAACTATTGCAATTACACCGTGACCTTCTAACGCAAATCCGAATTTCAACAAGTTAAATGTTCATCTTGCTTTTTTAATGAGTTTTTCTTACATGATACGGAGAGGATACGATGTGGATACTATAAGAATACGGTGTAGCGTATCCGTTCCGTCCCAGATAGCAATATGCGCGCATAGTGCGACGCAGATGCGTCGCACGCGTGCGGATTTTGTCGCACATCGTGCACGCAAGCGATGACGCAGATGCGTCCTCATATGCGTAACAGGTGCGTCGCACGTCGTGCGAATCGCACGTCGTGCGGGCATAGTGCGAGCACACGTTGCGGGTTCTTGCGGACGGTATATATATATATATATATATATATATATATATATATATATATATATTTATTTATTTATTTAAATGTAGATTTTTAAATAATAAGCAAGTAATTCATCTTGAACGTAATTTTTATTAAAATAAGAAAAGTTTTTTTGAATTAACGCATTCGAAAAATATTTTTATGTTTCAAGCCTCTTATAATAACAATCGTGCATTCTCTGAAAAACATTCGACTTCACACTTTAACATGGTCTATATTTAGTATCTCACACAAAAAAAAATACATTCAGGGTCAAAATGATCCAATCGATACATTAAAAAATAAGTATATATTTACCTTCAGTATTATTATTTATTTGTCAGACGAAACGTTATTCACTCGAAACTATATGTCAGCGAACACGAAAACTGTTTACAACCAGAAATGATTTTAAGTAAATATAATAAAATGATAAAATATCTTAGTGCCCACGAAGACTGCAAATTGTCAACATTCAATGACGAATCGATAAACGACCTAGCCTATCCACCGCAACCGAAAGGAACGCCATGTTGTATGGATATGTTTCTTGCCACGTGATCAGGCGGGAACTAGGAACTGCTTATTTAAAACCTGATCCGTAAATATAGAATAAGCAGGGTAAACTAAATTGAAAATAATTTGTTTAAATAATAAAAATAACAAACACATAGTTGTCTAATATGGAACTTGCAAAAATTTATTTCTTTTTGGTAATTTATAAATTGTCGGTCCATCAAAAATACAATTATGTTTTTAAAATTGAAATTAATATTTTACATCTTTTTAATAGTAGGAAAATGGTTGAAATTTGTAGTATTTTCACAATATTAATAATTTATATTATTATTATTCAAAAATTCACCTATCACAATATGCGACTCATATGCCTCGCACATTATGTGCTTGCACGAAGTGCGAGCGATAACGCTGCGTTTCGGCACGCATGGCATGCCTCGCATGCAGTGCGAGTAACGTGCCTCGCACGCTTGCTATCTGGGGTTCATTCGGTCCGCCAGGGTTACGCCGCCCTACTGCTCCGCCCTGGACCGTTGCAATTTTCATTGCTCCAAAAGCCCATAACAGACATTTGTACTCATGCAACGTCTTGTTTATCGTGCACGAGGCCAAAGGGTATTGTAGGTGGAACGGGCGACAATGGTCAATCCCCACTCGTGTGATTGACCAACTTGTCGCCCTTGCCACACAATGTACTGTTAGAATCAACTAACGTTGTCAATTCGAATAACGTTCTTATTTGTGGGGATTTTAATTCACATCACAATTTACGAGCAGTACCCGATGAATTTGCCTCGATTCTGGACCTTAATTTCATAAGCGGAAATATTCAATTAATTTGTGATTTCTCTTCAAATTTTGGAGCACCAAAATTCTAAGCATTTACGACATACATATTCATTACCTTTAAAATCTTTGTGTTATCATAAAAATCTTGTAATTTAATTGCGAAATGTGTCCTGTTTGGCATAATTAAATATAAAATAGGGTAACCGGTATAATTGTAGACAACCCCCCAATTAGTGTCGACCTTATTTGAATATGCCTTTATTAGCATTTATAGTTTTATATATACCTCCAGGGCTAACTTCTAACTAACTTCTAACTTCTAACTAATGGCTCTCCAGGATATTTCGGGACAAAAACTAATTATCCTTGGCGACTTTAATGTTCCTCACTTCAAAAATTTCTGCGACTTTAACACTTTTGATTATAAATCTATTCTAATTAACATTGATGCAAGCATTGGAACTAAAGCAATTAAACTTTATTGCGGATTCCAATAATAAATATTTGGATCTAGTATTCTCTAATGTTGAAACTTTAATAAGTAGATGTCTGCTTCCCATTTTTCCTGAAGATGCACATCATCCTACTCTGGACTTCTTGCTTGATCTAAAATCTATCAATATTCAAACAAACATTGTTTAGGGAGGGGAGTCTATTCTACAAAGGCAAATACTCTTGTTGGATTCAGTTCTATCATCAGGTGTGGAACGTGATCTTAGAGCGCGACTTCCATCGCCCCAGTCCCCGCCATACTGTCCCTACGTCCCCCACTCCCATTACCTCTATAGTCCCATGGATGGGAAGACGGAGGTACTTGTCTAAAGGCACGTTCACACAACATCCCTCATTTTTTATTGAAGCATGTGTTACTGTTAATATGAAACTTTTCTGAACAAATATTACAAATATAATCTTAAAATCTATCAAGCGGATTTTTTACGCGCGTTGATCTACGAAGCGTTCCCGGATTCTCTACAATATCTCGTTGTTTGTTCACATAAGGTGCCTGTGGGATTTGTTCCTCAGGTAATGGATCGCATTCATCGTGTTCATGTTGTATATCGGCGGATTGCGTCACATCGTTTTTAGGATTCAAATTGTCATCGTTTATTGTAGTTTGTGCAAGGTTGTCGTTATCTACATGGTTGACGTCGGTATTTACAATATTCTCGATATTTGGTACTGATGCGGGATTCGCCGGAGTATTTATAATAGGAGGGAGCATTGCAGAAATATCGTTATCGCTCTCTAGATTCATATTTTCTCTGTAAGGGGCCGGAATTAAATGCCATCTGTTTCGCCTGAGGGTGTTACCTCTTTCGGTTCTTACAAGAAAAGAATTTGGATTGTTGTCGAAGCTTACTACCTTACCATAAATTCGCATATCGATTATCCAAACTCTGTCATTAATTTGTAACGAGGAAAGTTTCTTTGTTCTATGTCTCCTATTGTAATTGCGTTCTTGCCTATCCTTCCTTTCCTTTTCTTTTTTAAAAATTTCGCTGTGCGCTTTAAAAGTTCCAAGGCCACTCGGAAGTGTTGGAACACGTGAACGAATTTTGCGAGAGAACAACAATTCCGCAGGCGAGTAGCCGTTTTCGAGTGGGGTTGTCCTATATGCTAACAGACCTAGGTTTAAATCAGTACATTTTTTTATAATATTTTTTTCCGTCTTTACAGCCGCTTCTACACCGCCGTTGCTCTGAGAATATTTAGGAGAGCTCGTCACAAGTTTAAAATCGTATTCTTTAGAAAATTTATAAAATTTTGTTGCAAATTGAGTGCCACAATCACTCCTTATTACTTCTGGTATGCCATATCTACTGAAAAGCTTTTTACATTCATCAATTACGTCGTTCTCGGTCATAGAATTTAATTCAGAAATTTCAAAAAATCTCGAGTAGTAATCAGTAACAATAAGATACCATCTTTTCCATTTAAATAAATCGATGCCTATTTTTTGCCAAGGTCTATCAGGGAAGATCTCATTTACAAATGGCTCTTTGGCGTTCTTCCGTTCCTCTATGCAATTTGGACAGTTTCCGACCAAGTTTTTAAGTTGTGAACTGAGTCCAATCCACCATACGGACTGTTTTGCTCTATCTCTACATTTATTAATACCAAGGTGTCCTTCATGAATTTTTGTTATTCTCTCTAGTTGCAAAGAGGGGGGAATAATCAACCTCAAATTATACAGCAGGAATCCTTCTGCAAACGAAAAACTATCTTTCAATTGGTAATAGAGAGATAGGCCTTCGGGCAGATTATCCTTTGTAGGCCATCGACTTAGACAATACTCTTTAATTTTTGAACAAACATAATCGCATTCCTGCTCTACTTTGATTTTCTCTAAGAGACCTTGCGAAGCTGGTAAGTTACTTACAACGAAATTTACATGTGCTAACGTTTCAGCTTGTGAATCATCATCGTTCTCTTCAACCACAAGGGGATTCCTTGAAAGGGTATCAGCTAAGACTAATTGTTTCCCCGGAACGTATGTAACACTGTAATTGTAACGCATCAGACGCATTCGGATTCTCTGTAAACGGGGTGTTATTTCATCTAAATGTTTAGTTTGCAAAATTTGAATTAATGGCTTGTGATCGGTTTCTAAAACGATATTAATTCCTGTAATAAATTCTTTAAATTTTTCTGTCGCGAACGCGAGAGCTAAAGCTTCTTTTTCTATTTGGCTATACCGTTTTTCCACAGAGGTCAGAGTCCTTGAAGCATAGGCGACAATTCCTCGAGATCTGTCGTTATCTTCCTGTATCAGGGCACCGCCTAACCCATAACTCGAAGCATCGGCTTGAACAATCACGTTTTTCCTGTAATCAAAATGAGCTAATATCGGTGCCTTTAACAACATAGATTTTACTTTACAAAAAGCGTCTCTTTGTGGTTGAAGCCAAACGAAAGGCACGCCATCTTTAAGTAAAGATGTTAACGGCTCTAAAATTTGAGATTTATTTGGTATAAACTTCGACGCATAATTGAGGGCACCCAGAAATTGTTGTAAAGAAGAAACATCTGTCGGATCAGGAAAATTCACTATAGACGCTACTCTTTCTGGTAAAATCTCTATACCCCTTTCGGAAATTCTATGTCCTAAAAAATTTATCTCTTTTGCTCCAAAAATGCATTTATCTTTGTTCAATGTAACGCCCTCTTCTTCTAATCTTTGCAATACAATTCTAAGAGTTTGATCGTGCGTTTCAACTGTATCCGCATAAATCAAAACATCGTCGACGTGAATGACAACATTAGACAAGTCGTGAAATAAATCTGTAAACATTTGTGTGAAATAGTCGGAGGCGCAATTTATACCGAATGGAAGCCTTTTAAACATAAAACGTCCGAAAGGGGTTATAAATGTAGTTAGAGGTTGACTTTCCTCAGATAATTTTATCTGGTGAAACCCCGATTTCGCATCAAGACGAGAGAATATTTTTGAACCTTTTAATCTCGACAGAACGGTATCGACTTTTAGAATTGGATAAATGGGTCTCTTAACGCTATTATTGAGTTTCGTGTAGTCGCAGCATAAGCGTATATCGCCGTTTGGTTTAGTTACACAAACAGCTGGGCTGCACCATTCTGAAGGAAAGTCAACCTTTGTTAAGATGTTTTGTTCTTCTAATTTACTTAAAGTACAGTAAAGTCTCACATATTCCCGCGTCCTTGAAACATAGGTATTCGTTATTTTCAAGCCTGGAGGGGCCCCCACCTCTACCGCGAGTGGGCAGGTTCTTTTCATCAAGCGCCTTTCATTGGCTGCCTGGCCTTGTATCGCTGCGCATGCTCTAAGCAACTTTTTCAACTGCGCATGTGTCGAAAACCGCGGTCGATTTGAAATCAATAAATACTATCAATAATAAGACACATAAATAGACCCGAGATTCCTAGCACTGCTGGCCCACGCAGTTTTTCAGCTCAAAGGGCGAGAGACGGTTGCGACTCTCGCACGAAAAACACCAGCAGCATAGGGACAAAGATACAGTTACTCACATGCTGAGATTGCACAATATTATGTATTCCAATTGCAAATGTTTGAGACGGCCCCGATTTGTGCAGTTGAAAATGTCGCGGTCTCAAATATTTCGCGGCAATGCTAGGCTAGGTCGAAATGTCAGCCGTCAGAAAGGTTAGGTTGCAGTATAGGACTGCAACTACTGCACACGAGTTTTTGGAGAAAATTTCTAAAGTTAAAGGTAAGTGATAAAGGTCTAAAGAGTAATATTTCTCAAGTGCAAAATCCACTTTCTCAGTCATGTCCCATTCCCTGCTCGAGTGACGACCTTTCAGTGTCACGAAATACAAGCAACTTTCCGAAATTTGAGGTTACTAATTTGACGTGCCACTAATCTGAAATTTAGGATGTTTTATTTTATTTCGTGAAACTGAAAGGTCGTGAATCGACAAAAGAATGGAACGTGACTGAGAAAATTTATTCCACACCTGCGAAATATTACTATTTGTACATTTACGACTTTTACGTTTAGAATACTTTCTCCAAAAAGTCTGCATTCCCATGACGTCATCCTAAAATACTCAATTTAAACCAACGAGTGCGCTGTTTGGACCTATTTTTTTCATTTGTCAGCCACAGAAGCGGAGGAGAGTGTACAGGGACCGTGGTGGGGGTTGACGGAACGGCGTAATTTGAGATAACCGCATACAGGGGGCTTGAAATAAGCGGGTCTTGAAATAAGGGGGACTTGAAATAAGTGGGACTTTACTGTATTTTTGAGTTTGTTCCACAGAGGTATCGGTACCACCCTTGGAACTGTCAACGCATGAGGAATCGGATTTTCTTTCAACTGGATTGTCAGCTCTTTTTTAAAGTGATCGATACCACGAAAAACTTTAGAAAATTCTTTCAATGGATCGACTTTTGTGGAAGACGAGACTTTATTTTTAGAAGTAACATTTACTTTGGATTCAATTGCGTCAACAATTTTTACTAAATAAAATGCTTTAATATCTGGCTTGCCTAATAAAAACTTGTCTAGCCCTTTTAAAACGTAAGCTTTTACTTTTTTAGTTAAACCCCCTCTACACAATTTGAGATTAAGGTAACCAATTACAGGCAATTTTTTTCCGTCCGGTCCTATGATGATTCTATCTAGTCTATTAATTTTATCGCGAAATTGTGGTGATATACTTTTAAATGGAACGCAAGTTACATCAGCACATGTATCTACACTAAACTCAATGCTCTTAGCAAAATCAATAACATTAAATCTAACAATATAATCGTCTTTATTAGAAGGCTTACGTGCGACATTTCGATTTTAGCGCTGGACACTTCTTCATATCAGGATGTCTTGGTAATCCGCAACGATAGCATCGATCTTTACTCGGTTGAGACTCTGTCTGATTTTTTTGCCCTCTGGAATCCTGGTTAAAATCTCGTTTATCTCCTTGGTTTGAATCATAATTTTTGTTTTGAGTGATGCGATTTACTTCCCCTGTACCTGTTTCTACATTGAGAGATCGTATCACTTTGCTTTGCTTAGATTGAATTTCAGCCTGACGTGCTATAGTCACGGCTTGCTCCAGCATCAGGTCCGTAATCAGCTGTAGGCGTTCTGATGTTTTAGCGTCCCGAACACCGATAACTATTCGGTCTCGTATCAGCTCATTTTTCAGAGTTCCATAATCGCAAGTCTCAGCCAGAGTGTGCATTGCTGTGATGAATACATCTACGGATTCATCTGGTTCTTGCACCCTAGTATTAAATTTGTATCTCTCAAAAATCAAATTCTTCTTTGAAGAAAAGTAATCGTTGAATTTTTCCTTGACAGCGGTGTATGTAGTTTCGTCTGTAATCTCGGGGAGAATCTGTGTTAAAATTTCTTCAGACTTTTCACCCATTGTGTAGCACATCAAATCAATCTTTTCTTTGTTAGTTTTCGACGAGAGGTTTGCGACCGAAATGTATCTATCAAATCGCTTAATCCACATGTGCCAAACTATTGGTTTAGTGAAATCCATTTCACTGGGAGGCTGCACTCCTGGAATTCGGTTCTGATCAGTTGCCATTTTCTTTTTTCTTTTTTTTTTTAGTCACTAGCGAATCTCGATCCACTGCTTATCTTGTCGATACACGGCACTGCGCAACATGAGTCTTTGAGAATGCACTTCCATGCATTATTTTTCTTCGTTTTAAAAGAAAGGTAAATTCTTTCATAAGAAAAACTCACGCACTTCTGACACCATGTTTAGGGAGGGGAGTCTATTCTACAAAGACAAATACTCTTGTTGGATTCAGTTCTATCATCAGGTGTGGAACGTGATCTTAGAGCGCGACTTCCATCGCCCCAGTCCCCGCCATACTGTCCCTACGTCCCCCACTCCCATTACCTCTATAGTCCCATGGATGGGAAGACGGAGGTACTTGCCTAAAGGCACGTTCACACAACAAACATAGTTGGTAACAGTCTATCATCACGCTATAACTGGAATACGATAAATTTCCGTAAAAATCTATGAAATCTGATATTTCCTGAAGTCTGAAATTGTAGGTAAATACATTTCTCGCATAAAGGTGGTAGTTGGGCGTATAAATTGAACAATGAATAAAACAAACAATAAAATAGCCTCCGAATGGACTAAAACTTTGATTGACGAAAGGCATGCACCCGGTAAAGGTAAAGGTCAACTTTCATGCGATGAATGGAGACTGGGTGTTTGGAATGCTACAGGGGTAAATAATCTTAAGGTAAGAGAATTACGAAAAACTATGCTCGTAAGAAAGCTAGATATTTTATGTGTGCCTGAAACAAAGAAAAAGGGATGCGGCATTAGAAATATAGAAAATGGGGTGTTGAAAGGCGGACTTAAATTATGGTCAAGAGTAGATAGTGAATCACGTGCTAGTCAAGGGGTCGGTTTGATTATGAATGAAAGAGCAAGTCAGCATCTCAGGGATAATAGATTTGTATCTCCTAGATTTTATGGGTTAGAATGAAAGTAGGAATCAGAAGATTATTTATCATAGCATGCTACGCCCCAGTTGATAGTGACAAGAGTGAAGTAAAAGAAAACTTCTGGGATACTTCATATGATACTATAAGTAATTGCGATTATGGTGTAAGAATCGTTCTGCTAGGAGATATGAATGGATGAGTTGGCGTCCAACGTCAGGGTAAAGAAAGGTCGCTAAGTAATTTTGGGGATCCAAGAACAAATAATAACGGAGAAAGATTAGTTAGCTCATGCTTACAAGAGAGTTTATTTAGTACTTATTTTTATTATTTATTATTAGCTAGTAAAAGATACAAGGGTCAGGAGGGATTCTGAATGCAATACTGATCACTGCCTTCTAGTCTCCAAAATAAACATAGGTCAGAGATGGAGAAAAAAAAGAACCAAAACAAAAGACGAAACAAACGCGAATCAATATTGAGAATCTACAGAAACCCGAAGTGCGAATTCAAAATAGGATAAACGAAAGTATAGATGAGGCAGCTTGGAAGGCGCTAATAAACAATAAAGGTATAGAGGGCGCATCGGCTATGATCCGGGTACAGAGGGTCCAGAGACAGTGTGGCAACCTAGTGTCATTCTTTCTGATTGGGTCAGTTTCCTCATAGATATTTTGCATCCGGCTAGGTTGCCACACTGTCTCTGGACCCTCTGTAGATCCGGGATGTCATTGTTAGGAGTGCGACTGAAATGTGTGGTACTGCGGTTGTAGGAAGAATGTCTGGTGATGCATGGTGGAATTATAAAATTCAAGCAGCCGCCCAAGAAAAGAAAGAAGCGTATGACGGAAAGTTGAACATCACAGGCCTTAGCGATGAGAAGAGGAATAGACTTGAAAATGATTACAGTTACAAAAAGAGGGCAGTAAAAGTACTATTCAAGGAAAGTAGAGATAAAATCAAAACAGAAGAAAATGCGGAACGATTTTGAAGGATGCAAGAAACTGTTTTACGAATGGGCGTTGATCAATATGAAGGCAGGTAAAGTACAGAGTTAGACAACATTAGAAATAGCAAGGATGAAATGTTATATGATACAGACGGGATACTAGACGCTCTAAAAGACTCTTTTAAGAAATTAACATTTTTGGTTTAATAATTTATTAATTTATTTTTTAGTTTCAAAATTCAACTATTTGGTTTGGAAGTTCATATATTTTGTTGATAACAGGTCTTTATTGGCAGAAAGCTATTCCTCTTGGCTGAAAATTTTACTGTTTGTTTGAAAACTTATGTAATTTGTTAAAAATTTGCCTTTTTTTGTAAAAAAATCAATTTTTTTTTTATAAAAATGCGACTGTTTGGTTGAAATTTAATCTGTTTCAAATGAGGATTTGAGTATTTTGTTGCAAATTCGCCTTATTTGGTTCAATTCTACTGGTTTTAATTTAAAATAAAAATTGTTTTTTTTTAAATATAGTCTATTAAACTTTTTGTTGAAAATTAATCTTTTTAGGTTGAAAGTTGAACTGCTTTTTTAAACATTTATTTCTTATTGTTGAAGATTCATAATTTTAGTGGAAAATTCATCTGTTTTCTTAAAAAAAGAAATCTTTGAAAAAATTATTTTTTTTATAAACAATAATTCTTTGAACTGAAAATTTAACTACTTGGTTGAAAATGCATATATTTTGTTGATAATTCGTCTTTATTGGTAGAAGGCTAATCCTCTTGGTTAAATTTTAACTATTTGTTTAAAAATTGACGTAATTTGTTGAAAAATCGTATTTTTTGTAGGAAATCAATATTTTTAAATAAAAATGGAACTGTTTAATAGAAATTCAATCTGTTTGAGTTGAAGATTTAAGTACCTATTTAATCTAAAATTAAAATTATTTTTTTTTAAATATGAACTATTACATTTTATGTTGAAAATTAATCTTCTTAGTTTGAAAATTCAACTCTTTGGTTGAAAGTTAAACTGCTTTCTTAACACACAAAATTTGGTTAAGGATTCAAATTTTAGTGGAAAATTCATCTCTTTTATTGAAAATTGACATACTTTGATGAAAATGAGTGTTTTTTTACAAATTAATTTTTTTAACTGAAAAATCAACTACTTGCTTGAAAAATCAACATTTTTTTAGAAAATTCTTCTTTCTGTCTTGAAAATTCAACATTTTGGTAGAAAAGTCAACTATCTGGTTAACCATTCAACTGTTTTGTAGAAAATTCATTTTTTTTTATTAAATTTTTTTGCTGATGAAAATTTAACTATTTCATTTTTGGTTAGTAATTTTTTTTTAGTTTCAAAATTCAAATATTTGGTTGAAAGTGACTTTGATCTATTGAAAAGTCGTCTTTTTTTTATAGAAAATTAATCTTTTTCAGTTGAAAATTAAACTATTCGGTTGAAAATTCATGTATTTTATTAAAAATGTATATTTATTGGTTAAAAACGAATCCTATTGGTTCCAAATTTAACTAATTGTTTGAAAACTTTTTAAATGAGAATTTAATTTTTTATTGAAAAATTCGCCTTTTTCGGTAGAAAATCAATTTTTGGATGAAAATGCAACTGTTTTGTTGAAATTTAATCTTTTTAGTTGAAAATTGAAATAATTTGATAAAATTATTTTTTGACAAATTAATTTTTTAACTGAAAAATTAACTATTGAACTGTTTGGTTGAAAATTTAACTTTTTTGTAAAAAATTCTGCTTTTTGTCTTGAAAATTCAACAGTTTGGTAGAAAATTCAACTATTCAGTAGAATATTCTTTTTTTTTTTTGTTAAAAATTCGTTTTTTAATAAAAATTAATTTTTTTCAATGAAAATTTAACTATAAATGCATGCATTTTTTTTAAATTCATCTTTATTGGTAGAAAACTAATTCTCTTGGTTGATAATTTAACTATTTGTTTCAAAATTGATGTATTTTGTTAAAAAATCTCTGTTTTGGTAGAAAATCAATTTTTTAAATAAAAATGCAATCTATTTGGATAAAATTTAATCTGTTTTAGGTTGAGGTTTCAAGTAAAAAAAAAAAAAAATTTCGTTGAAATATCAACTATTACTTTTTTGTTGACAAAAATTCTCTTTTTAGTTTGTAATATCAACTTTTTGTTTGAAAGTTGAACTGCTTTCTTAAAAAATGGTTTTTTTGAATATTCATAATTTTAGTGAAAAATTCATCCCTCTGGTTGAAAATTCAAATGTCTGGTTGAAAATTCAGATTTTTTTGTAGAAAATTCGGTTTTTTTATTGAATATTTAGGTTTTAAATGAAATTTTCACTATTTCATTTTTTGATGATAATCTATGCTTTTTAGTTTCAAAATTCAACTATTTGATTGAAAAATTATGTAATTTGTTAAAAATTCATCGTTTTCGGTAGAAAATTAATCTTGTTGGTTGGAATTTCATCTTTTTTGTTGAAAATTCAATTATTTCGTTGAAAATTCAACTGTATTGTGAAAATATAGTCTTTTTGGCTTGAAAACTGAACATATTGGATAAAATTAATTGATTTTATTGACTGAATTAAAAATCTTTCTTGATTGAAAATGCAATTCTTGTTGAAAATTCGCCTTATTGATTTGAAAATTCATCTCTTTTGGTACAAATTTAATCTTTTTTTTTTTAATTCAACGATTTTTGATTAAAAAAAATGACATTCTTTTTTTATTTAAAATATTAACTATTACTAATTACTTTGTTAATTCAAATGAAACAGTAATGACTAAATTCACGAAAAAAATTGAATCGGAAAAAAATTACGTAAGAATAAACAGATTAAATTTTAATCGCCTCGAATAAAAAATTATTTAAATTGTTAAGTTTTTTATTCTAATTATTCAATTTCGTGTCTTTTAAAATTATCCTATATTCGAAATTTTATTCTCAAATTATTCAATTTCCAGATTCTTTAATTCAAAATAAAAATTTTCAAGTTTGAGAGCTTCTAATTTTAAATTTTGCAATTTCAAATTCTTTCAATTTTAGATTCTTTTATTTAGAAACAATACAAGTTTTATTTTACCTAATCTGAAATTGTTTGATTTGGAACGTTTTTAATTTTAAATTGTTCAATTTTTTTTTTTTTTTTTTTTTAGTTTCAGACGTTTTCAATTCGAAATTATTAATTATTGTTTCAGTAATTTGAAAAACTCCTAATATTTAAAATTTTGTTTAATATTTTATTTTTAAATTGTTCATATAGTGTGTTATAAAGTTATTATTCTATAATAAATTATTTATCTGTTTTGAGTTTAAAAAAATGTTAATATCTAAAATTTAAATTAATTCTTAATTTTCAAATATTGTTTTCAGTTGTTTTCAAAGTTGTTACCTATTGCCGGTAATTTATCGGTAACAAGAACTACCAACTGAGTTTTACTCAAATACTTCAAAACTGCACCGCCAGGATCGCTAGTTTCGTCAATAAATAGATATTTTTTTGACTGTGTGGCATTTGCGGCATGGCGGCACGTGCGCTTCGTAGATTGGTCCATCACTCATGAATTCTTTGTAAATATTTGAAAAGTTTATACAAAAATTGAGGTACGTAACATCCGCAATAATCCCATCGATTTTCCTCGCTTATCAAACACAAACAAACCACAAAATTGAGCAAAACATCGCACTATTTTCCAAATAAGTTCTACTCTTTTCTGCCAATTTACAATATTTTCTGATAATGCAATGATTGCAGAGCTGATAATCTGTTTTCGTTAATAATCCAGCATTTCCCCAAAGTAGTCCGTACTTTCAAGTTGCTGTGTAAAGCAAGAAGAATTGAAAATTAGGAGACTCCAAATCACAACAATCTAACCTGCTGTCAAAAGCTGCTTTTGTTTTTATTATTTCCGCTTTTATTTACATTTCAGATGTGGATTTGTATACTTCTTTATCCTTTAATTCTAAGCTTAGAACCAATACTAGCCGACAAAAAAGTTAATAAATATGTAACAACTTTAATCGACGCCAAGTGGCGAGATACACCTCTTGTTCTCGAAGTAGCCGAATATCTCAATGATGAAAATCCAAATTATTTTTGGAAATTTATTGATGAAGTTTCCAAGGAAAACGGGGTCCTTCAAAGTGCCGGTTAGTATCCAAATTTAAATAAAACTCTATACTTATTTTCTTGTAAAATTACCAGTGTTGATTTTTTTTCAAGTAACTCGTTACTGAAAGAAGTAACTTAAGTTTCCTGAAAGTTACTTTAAATTGAGCCACCCCCCCCCCCATCATTATTTTTTGACATTTTAAATTAATACAAAATTCTCTTTATTTCATAGTACATCTATTATCTAAAATAATAAAAGAGTAAGGACAATATTTTTGATAATTGATGAAAATTAATGTCTCAAGCTTTTTCCAGGTACAATTTTTCATAGTATTGAGTTAAATAGTTGAATTTTCAACGAAAAAGAGTAATTTTCTACAACAACAACAAAAAACGAATTTTTAACCAAATACATATATTTTCAACCAAATAGTTGAATTTTCCAATAAAAAAGATAAATTATCAACAATAAATGGATTAGTTCAATTTTCATTCACAAACATTCATTTTTAACCAAAAAAATTAATAATTCTGAACAAAATTGTTCTATTTTCAACGAAAATGATGTATTTTTAACTAGAGTTATTGAATTTCGAAAAAAAGGAGTTTCAACTAAATTTATTATTTATTAACCAAATATTTAGTATTTTTAATCAAATAGTTGAATTTTCAACTAGAAAGATAAATCATCAACAAAAAGTGGAATAGTTAAATTTTAATTTAAAAAGAACATGAATTTTCATCTAAAAAAGATCAATTTTCAACCAAGGTTGAAACCATGGTTTAAAAAAATTGATTTACAACCAAACAGATGAATTTTTAACTAAAATGATGGAATATGTAACTAGATTAATTAAATTTTCAGTTTATAAATTAATTTTCAACCTAAAAAAATTTCAACAACATAGTTCCATTCTCAGTCGAAAAAATTAATTTAAAAAAAGATTCTCAACAAAATAGTTCAATTTTCGACTAAAAAGATGAATTTTCAACCAAAAAGATTAATTTTCTACATAAAAAACGAATTCTCCACAAAATACTTGTATTTTTAGCCAAATAGTTGAATTTTCAACGAGTCATTAAATTTTAAAACAAAAATAAATTTTAAACTAAAATGATAAATTCTCAATTGGAATAGTTGAATTTTTAGCAAGAAAAAATGAGTTTCCAACCAAGAAGATTTATTTTCTATTAAAAAGACAAATTTCTACAAAAAAAAATGAATTTTCAACTGAAAAAGATAAATTTTCAACCAAGGTTTAAGTTAAAAAAAATTGATTTACATCAAAAAAGATGAATTTTCAACGAAAAAGATTAATTTTCTACAAAAAAAGACGAATTTTTAACAAAATACATATACTTTCAACCAAATAGTTGAATTTTCCAATAAAAAAGATAGATTATCAACAATAAATGGATTAGTTCAATTTTCATTCACAAACATTAATTTTTAACCAAAAAATTAATAATTCTGAACAAAATAGTTCTATTTTCATCGAAAATTATGAATTTTTAACTAGAGTTATTGAATTTCAAAAAAAAAGAAATTTTAACTAAATTTATTATTTATTAACCAAATATTTAGTATTTTTAATCAAATAGTTGAATTGTCAACTAGAAAGATAAATCATCAACAAAAAGTGGAATAGTTAAATTTTAATTTAAAAAGAACATTAATTTTCAACAAAAAAAAATAATTCTCAACAAAATAGTTGTATTTTTAACGAAAATGATAAATTTGCAACCAAGGTTTCAGTTTAAAAAAAATTGATTTACAACCAAAAACATGAATTTTCAACTAAAATGATGGAATACTTAAACAGATTAATTAAATTTTCAATTTAGAAATTAATTTTCAACCCAAACAAGATGTCGACAAAATATTTTTATTTTCAGTCGAAAAAATTAATTTGAAACAAATTCTCAACAAAGTAGTTCAATTTTCGACTAAAAAGATGAATTTTCAACCAAAACGATGAATTTTCTACAAAAAAAGACGATCTTTCAACAAAATACTTGTATTTTTAACCAAATAGTTGAATTTTCAACTAAAAAAGATAAATCGTCAACAAAAAATGGAATAGTTGAATTTTAATTTTAAAAAAATTATTTTTCAACCAACAAAAAAAGATTTTTAACAAAATAGTTCTATTTTTAACGAAAATGATACATTTTCAAAAAAACAAATGAATTTTAAACTAAATTGATGAATTTGCAACTGGAATAGTTGAATTTTTCGCGACAAAAAAAATGAGTTTTTTTTTAAATACGAATTTCCAACAAGAAAACATGAATTTTGAACTAAAAAAGATAAATTTTCCATCAAAAGTTTAGTAGTTAAATGTTCAGTTTAAAAAATTGATAATCAAAGAGATGAATTAGTTCAATTTTCAATAGTTCAATTTTCAACCAAAAAGATGAATTTTCAACCAAACAAATAATAATTCTGAACAAAATAGTTCTATTTTTAACGAAAATGATCAATTTTCCATTAAAATGATGAATCTTTAACCGGAGTCATTGAATTTTCAAACAAAAATAAATTTGAAACTAAATTGATAAATTCTCCATTGGAATAGTTGAATTTTTAGCAACAAAAAAATAATTTTCCAACCACGAAGATTTATTTTCTATTAAAAAGACAACTTTTCTACAAAAAAACATGAATTTTCAACCAAACAAAAAATGTCGACAAAATATTTTAATTTTCAGTCGAAAAAATTAATTTGAAAAAAATTCTCAACAAAATAGTTCAATTTTCGACTAAAAAGATTAATTTTCAACCGAAAAGATAAATTTTCAACTAAAAAAGAGAAAACAACAACAAGAAATGCAATAGTTAAATTTAAATTAAAAAAAAAATTTTATTTACAACCAAAAAAAAAAAAAAATTTTCAACAAGAGTTCTATTTTTAACGAAAATGATAAATTTTCAACTAAAATGATGAATCTTTAACCGAAGTCATTGCATTTTCAAACTAAAAAATAAATTTTAAACTAAAGTGATAAATTCAAAATTGGAATTGTTGAATTTTTAGCAACAAAAAAACTGAGTTTCCAATCAAGAAGATTTATTTTCCACTAAAAAGACAAGTTTTCTATAAAAAACATGAATTTTCAACCAAGGTTTCAGTTTAACAAAATTGATTTGCAACCAAAACGATCAATTTTCAACTAAAATGATGGAATATTTAACTAGATTAATTAAATTTTCAGTTTAGAAATTAATTTTCAACCTAAAAAAATGTCGACAAAATATTTTAATTTTCAGTCGAAAAAATTAATTTGAAAAAAATTCTCAACAAAATAGTTTAATTTTCTACAAAAAAAGACGAATTTTTAACAAAGTAAATATACTTTCAACCAAATGGTTTAGATTTCATTTACAAAAATTATTTTTTAACCAAACAAATAATAATTCTGAACAAAATAGTTCTATTTTTAACGAAAGTGATAAATTTTCAACTAGAATGATGAATCTTTAACCGGAGTCATTTCAGCCAAGAAGATTTATTTTCTATTAAAAAGACAACTTTTCTACAAAAACATGAATTTTCAACCAAACAAAAAATGTCGACAAAATATTTTAATTTTCAGTCGAAAAAATTAATTTGAAAAAAATTCTCAACAAAATAGTTCAATTTTCGACTAAAAAGATTAATTTTCAACCGAAAAGATGAATTTTCAACTAAAAAAGAGAAAACAGCAACATAAAATGCAATAGTTAAATTTTAATTTTAAACAAAATTTAATTTCCAGCAAAAAGAATAATTCTCAACAAAATAGTTCTATTTTTAGCGAAAATGATCAATTTTCAACTAAAATGATGAATCTTTAACCGGAGTCATTGAATTTTCAAACAAAAAAATAAATTTTAAACTAAATTTATAAATTCTCAATTGGAATAGTTGCATTTTTAGCAACAAAAAAATGAGTTTCCAACCAAG